>JAASFV010000757.1:0-15566 GCA_023334015.1 Globisporangium paddicum
CTCCAGCTCCAGCTCCAGCTCCAGCTCTAGCTTCAAGGTCCTGTTGTTGAAGTGAGGTATATGGAATTCGCTTAGAAGAAAGATATTTACCTATACCCCTACATAGAGTCTACTCATGGAATGGCTGGGCACGACTTTCATGCTGTGTTAGTTGGTTTAATCCCGTCTCGCATGCTACCATGGAGCGACGTCGTTTTCGAGCCACTTGGCCACCGGCAAGAGATGCGGTGTGTCGACAGGAATGAGTCCTGCGCTGATTCCTTGCTGTCCATCGCTTGGTTAGCGAGGAAATCTGCCATCTCGTTGCTCTTTCTGTAGTGGTGCGTCCAGCTCTTGATGCCGATCGAGTTGGCCATGAGTCTGGCGCGCGCGTGGATGGGCTGGAGCTTCTTGCTTTTTGGCTCCTGGTGGTTGCGCATCTGGTGGATTATCATCATTGACTCGCTCACCACATGGATCAGCCCGAGTCGCTTCTTCTCTGTGGCTTGCAGCCCCCACAGAGGCCCATGTACTCCGCGACGTTGTTTGTGGTGAACGGGGCTGTGAGCGAGACCCTGCCCGCCCAGATGACTTGCGCGTGTGAGCCTTGGGTGCTGGACGCTACGAGGACTGCCCCTGCTCCGCCTGGGCCTGGATTGCCTCGCAAGCCCCCGTCGAAGAGCAGCACCGTGGCGGTGTCGATGGGGCTCGGGGCCAACAGCGGTCCAGTGGAGTGCCTGAGGAGCCGTCGCGTTGCCACCAGCAGCGCGGTTCGTGAATCTCTCGAGCTGTCCGTTCTTAGAGCAGCCGTCCGCAGGTTATTCGCCACCCTTCGTTCCCCTGCTTGCTTGATCAGCGCGACGAACACGTGTATGCTCATTGGAGTGTTGGCAGTGATGTCTGCGTGCCACCACCTTCAGATCGAGCAGAGCCCTTCCAGGACTTAGGCCTGCCAGATGGAGTTCACTACTTTGTGGGCGATTGGCGCTGTGACTGCTGCTCCTCCTGCCAGTGCCCGAAGCTCAGGTGCTTTACAGAGCACTGCTGGTGTATCGGGTAGCGTCAATGAGAAGATGGCCATGATCCGTGAGGAGTTGTCCTCGTTTCAAGGTTCTGGGATTGAATGCATCTAACCACCTGACCCCCGTCGAAACGCGTAAAATTCCATCAGTGCCCCGTACTCCACCGAGCGAATGGATGCCCACTTCTCAAACGTGGCAGTGCTTCGCTGATTGGAATTTGATCCCCTCCAATAGACAAACCAAACCGATTCAATTCGTCGCATGCAACGGGAAGTCTGGAGGAAAGGGATTTTAGCGCACTATACGACCACTCGGGGCTCTTGATCAAGCTCAGAGATAAACACACACATCTATCAGGAGCTGCACTTGTGTCGTTAGTTGCAGAACTGCCTACACTGTCCTGCTTTCTTCCACTTTGCGAGTACAGCAGCACGGTGAAGACGGAAATACTCTCAAGCATCTTCGTCAACGCTGTTGAGCGAGATTGAAAACAGCACCAAGTCGTTCGCATCCTCCATAGATCTTGCTCGCTTCATGCTTGTGTCAGCGAGTTGTTCCAGTGCCGATGCTAGTTGCTCGTTAGTCTGCTCGGCCGAGATGCTTGCTCACTCGGAAGTGCCGATGGCTCTGTTCTACGACTGGTGTTGCTTTGCTGCACTCTTCATCGCCGGAATGCGTATAGGGACGACGAGACGTGCTTGTCCAGCCGTTGTAGACACCACTTCGACTCGGCCGTGTCGGTCGTACTCCTTCCACTTGGGGTCCGCAGTGAGCACTTACCAGCAGTGCTGATCCTTGAGCAGCTCTCTCTCGCTCTTGCGCTTTGCGCTGCCGGTATGTGTGAGCATGTAGAATTTATGTGCTCTCCATCTTAAAAGCGATACGTTCTTCACTGATCGGCGCTAGATACGGATTGGCGGTGCGGATGGACGCCATCGCATCGCAGAAGTGGTTCATGTCGCGCTGGATCACGTCTCACCTCGTCTTCAGTGATTAGAATGAAATGGCGTGACACCGCTCTAGCGTACACTGTTGTAGTGCAGCGCCACGCGCTCCCAGGACGCGATTGTGAGCGACGACGATGCTTGTGGAGCTTGCGTGGTGGCAGCGGCGTGCTTGCCAACGACCAGGTATGGCTGGCAGAGCTGGGGTTCTTCTCATCGCGTCTCTTGCTCTTCGTACCGATACGTCATTCTACTTTGGCTGCTGTAGAGAGGAGTCTCTCTCTCCGTCTTGCGCACTTGAAAGTCTTTTGTGGAATGATGAGCAACAAGCATTGCGCACGCGCGTCAAAGGAAACCCCCTTCAAAAGTGATTGCGAAAGGTCGCGCAGATCTTCTTTTAAAAAAAGCTGGATTTTTCCGTAAAATTCCAGTTAAAGTCCGATTTTCCAGGTAAAGTTCTGAATTTGACCTGATAAATATTCAGATTCTCATAAAAATGCTGTCAGAGCCAATCAGCGTGCATTCCGTATTTTATCAGTATGTGTCAGTACCGGTACGTGTAATACATACCGGTACTGAATTTTATTAGTGGACCGCGTACTTAACACGACCGTGGTGAGGCGACCATGGGAATCCGGCATTCCTGGGCGTGTGGAAGACTAGAAGCAAGCAAGCATGGCGCGAAGAGGCCCCGACGACGAGCCAAGTGCCGCTGCGAGTAAAGCGCCCGAGTCCGACGCGCTGAACGACGAGGAGGCGATCCGAGCCAAGCTGCGCGAGTCCGGATGGGAGAAGAAGAAGCGAAAGGAGTCGGACGACGCGCCTTCCGCCCGCAAGAACAGCAGCGACAATGGCGACCGAAAGGCCAAGGAGAGCGACCGTGAGCGTGAACGCGAGCGGGAGTCCCGTCGCCGCGGGTACACGAGTGCGAGGGAGAGTGTGCGTAGAGACCGCCGCTCGCGCTCGCACCGCCGTGACGACCACCGCGACCGCGACAGTCGCCGTCGTCGCGACCGCAGTGCAAAGCGGGGCAAGCCGTCAAGCCACCGTCGCTCACCGTCGAGCTCCAAGTCGCGCTCGCGCTCGCCTTCTCGAAGCCGACGTGTGAGCAGCAGCCACCGGCGCCGTGGTGGTGCGTCGCCGTCGCGCTCCGCGTCGAAGGGACGCAAGAGCGGATCGAAGAAGTCGCGCTCGCCCTCGAGAGAGACGTCTCGTAAGAAAAAAGACGACGCCGAGACGGACACGGACCCTGACGTTGAAGGCAGCGGGAAAGAAAAAGCCAAGGCCCGTGGCGATGTCAAGGACGCTTCTGGTGAAGCCATGGAAGTCGATGAGGAAGGCGAGAAGAACCAGACTGAGAAAGAAGAAGACGATGGAGAGAAGAAGAAGGAGCGCGCATCGTCGACATCGCGCAAGGGACGCAAGTCGAGCCGCCACCACTCGCCATCCAAGTCGCGCTCGCCGTCCCGCTCGTCGAGACGCCGTCGTCATCGTTCGCGCTCCCGCTCGCCGTCACCGTCGCACAGAAGTCGACGTCGAGGATCGCCACGTTCGAGATCTCGCTCGCGAACACGTCGTAGTGACCGCCGCCGCCGTCGCAGCCGCTCCAAGAGCCACAGTCGCAGCAACTCGCGTCGTTACCGCCGCTCGAGCTCTAAGGACAAGACGCGGCGTGCCGCAAACAGCTCGCCGGAGCCGCAGGATCACCCTCTTGGCGTGGCTGCGGCTGCTATCGCGCCTCCAGTCCCAGCTCCAGTGGTGAACCCGACGATCACGCAGCTGATGCAACAGTACCCGACGATGAGTTTGCAGGAAATCATCGCCAAGATGCAGGCTTCGAACGTCACGATGGCCGCTGCAGTGTCCATGAAACCTGCGCGCGAGCTCTATGTTGGCAACCTGCCGCCAAACGTGACTGGACCGCAGCTCCAGGAATTCTTGGGGACGATCATCCAGCAAGTGGGACTTTGTGCTCAGCCTGGGAACCCAATCCTGAACACGTGGATCTCGACGGACGGCCACTTCGCGTTCTGTGAGATGCGATCGGTGGAGGAGTGCAACCTGGCGCTGCTCCTGAACCAGCTGTCGCTGCTAGGCCAGCCGCTCAAGTTTGGTCGACCACGGAGCTTCATGGGACCACCTCAGCCGATCCCGATCGTGTCTCCGAGAACCCAGACGGCTCTGGTGAACCTCGGATGTACTCCAAACCCAATTTGGTTTGCATCCGCTGGTCCGACCGGTTTTGGTGGTGTATCACAGGCTCTACCAATGTCAACGATGCCTGTAGCGTCAATGGCAGCACCATACGTAGCCAGCAGCTACGTGGCTCCACAGGCGCCAGCCGCAATCCCTGCTGCGTTCCTGAGCTCGCTGCCAGCTGACGAGAACTCGAAGCGACTGCTGATGTCGAACATCCCTGTCGTTCTGATCGAGGACCAAGTGAAGGAGCTGGTCGAGCCCTTTGGTGAACTGAAGAGCTTTACCCTGCTCACGGACAGAGTCACCGAGGCATCGACTGGTAACGCTCTATTCGAGTACGAAAACGACAGTGCTGCGGAGGAAGCTCTGAAGGGCCTGAACGGGTTGGACATTGGCGGCATCCCGTTGTCGGTTCGTCGCGCGCCGCATGATGCGAATGGCCTGCTGCCTGCTGACGAGTCGAGTGTTGTTGTCAAACTGGTACGTGAACCGTTTTTGTTGCTGTTGTTCGTTCAGGTCTGAATTTGGTTGTGGTGACTTTGTTGTTTTGACAATTGTGATGATATTGTGCTGCTTAGGCTAACATGGTGTCGTTAGATGAGCTCAAGAACGATGAGGAATTCTCGGATCTCAAGGAAGACGTCGAGGAAGAGTGCAAACGCTTTGGAAAAGTGGTCGACATGGTGATTCCCCGCCCACAGGTACACTACCGTTTGCATGTTTTTCTGAATCTGCTGTACATATGCATGAAATACTCACATATGGTGCTCTACTTTGTAGGAAGGAGTATCGGTGCCAGGCGTTGGAAACATTTACGTGTGCTTCAACGAGAAATCTGAAGCTGCGGGTGCCATGAAGGTTAGTTTTCCCACAATTTCGACAAGTATACATTGGACACTTTCTCACATAGTATGCTGCAATCTCTACTTTACACAGGCTCTCAGCGGACGCAAGTTTGGCGGCAATATCGTGAAGGTCACGTACTACGCGCTTGCCAAGTTCGAGAGCAAGGAGTTCGCTTGATTGCGGTGCAGCCTGGCACTCTGACCTCTGCTTCGCTCGCTACTTGCAATGCTGCCGGAAACTGTTGTGTCTCTGGGTCTGCTGTGTTTGCTCGCTTTGCATATTTGTGTGCTGCTGGGTGCAGTTCTGCCATGAGAGCTTCGATGCTCGTTCGCTGCATCAGACTTCGCAAAGAACAGGTATTTGTTCGGGGCGGATCGTTGCGCGGGCTAACCATATGCTGTTCTGTAGATCAGGATTTGGAATGAACTCGGTTCTTCAGCGATGATTATTGTTTCTGTTGTTGTCATGCGTACTGTTGATGATGAAAATTGCGTGACTGCGCGTTCTGACCCAAGCTGCTGCTGTGGAATGCCATGCCTCATATAGACATCAGCCTGGTATGGGCTCTTCTCGAAGCAAAGATGACTCGTTGCCAACGCGATATAGAAGTGCCTGTCAGCTGTGCAGCACAGGGTCCAACAGTACGTGACTTGTTGGATCTGGATAACGTGGCTTGCTTTTTGTTACTGTGAGACTTTCAATAACCGGCAGGCGTTTCATCAACGGCCGATCTTGGCGGTGAGTGAAATTTAACAAATGTTGCTATTATCCTGTGAATGAAGATCTTGTCGACAGACGACCATTCATAAGCGACCTGTGAGTTGGAGACTCATATGGAGCACAACAAGGAGTCCGTAAGTAACTTGGTTTAGAAGGTTGCTTGTGGGATTGATTGAGCTTATAATGATATTAATCTATGAGCTGCTGGTTTCGTTGCTCGCATTGTAGAATGGATCTTGCTCTTGACTGCTGTACTGCTCAGGATTCCAGTGTTCAACGTCTCCATCCTGTGCTTGGTGCTCAGTAGTATTTGCGGCGAATGTCGAGTCTGGTTCAGTTGCAAGCTCTGGCATCGCTTTGACGCGCTTGGATAGGCGGTGGTATTGCCTGTACTCTTCCTTGGAGTAATCGTAAAACGTCTCCCAGAGGCTGCTCCCGAACTCGTCCAAGTCTGACTCGCTGAAAAGAGCCCCGCTGATTGAGTACCCAAGCGAAGGTGTCGCGGCAACTGCATTGACGTCCGGTGTCGTCTCGTATCCAGGGCCAGGCGCGTGAACTGAGCCCCATTTTCCGGTCTCGACAGGGACGTATTGAGCGATCTTCCAGAGCATCTCCTGGTAGTTCTCCATCGGCGCCATTGCGACGAAATCGTATCCGCGAGCTCGATCCTGGTCGATCTCGGTCGGCCACCTGGACGGGAACTCGCCGTCGCTGTAGTCGCACCGGAAGCCGTAATAATTGAAGAGTTTGCGCCTTTCGTGGAGTTGTCGCTTGCCGCGACCGTGCACGACATCATCACACTGCGTGGCATCAAGCCCAAGACCAAGTACCAAAGCCCAGTATCAGCTCACGTGCCGCCAACAAGACAAAAGTTCAAGATGCGAGACGTGCGTGCGACGCATTACCTGGTCACAAAAGTACTCGCCGCAGGTGGCGCACTCGACGCTGGCGCATTGGAGTTGCTCTAAGAAACACGATAAAGCACAAGTGAGCGTTAAGATCAAGACCCTCAGCTCCGAGAAAGCCCATGAAAACTACTATTCTGGACCCACCGCATTGATCGCAACTCGGGCAATTGGTGAGAATGAGCAGCTCACGCGGCATTCGCCATCGTATCTCGCGGCTGATTTGGTTCTACACACAAGCACGTAAGTCGGGGACGAAGAATAACAATTCAGTCGCAGTCGGCCGAGATCAACAGGAGACCAGTCGCCCAATCTGTATCCAGCGTACGTAGTAAAATGGGGCTCCGCAGCCCATGCCGTGCTGGTTGTATGTGTCGATGAGCTGCTTCCACCGCGAGCGCTTCTCGGCTTGGATGCGCTCCAGTTCTCGCCTGGCTTGAATGCGGCGCCAGTGGGACTGGACGAGTGTCGCTGCCCAAGCCTCCATGTCGAGATCGTTCTGCTTTAGCTGGAGCAGTTCGAACATCACTGCACGCGCGCGTTGCCGGATGAGAAACCGGCGGAAAGTGCACTGCAAGTGGATGACAGCCTTCTCCTGTCGCATCAGGCGCTGGCGGCGAACGTCGAGTACAATCGCGAGCCCGATGCGGTCTTTCCGAGTACGCCAGCGCTTCTGGATTGCACGTGCCGCCAGCTGACACTCGTGATGGTAGCTGGTCATCTTGAGCACGTTGAAAGTCTGACGAGCTTTCTTCGCGCGGTATGCGAGTTGAAGCTTCGTAGCAGCGCGTTCTCGATCCTGAATCGCCCGTCGCCGCGCTTCAGCGAGTCGCACAGCCTTTCGCCGTCGGTATTGAGCCTGAAGCTGCGTGGCACGCTGGTGCATGACCACGATCTCGCGCTCTTTCTGCTTCAGGAGCTGATTGGCTTTCTTGCGATCGGCGCGGCCACGATAGATGGTCTGGATCCGCAACGTCGCCTCGCGCTCTTCTCGCTCACGAAGCTGCTTTTGGATCCGGATCAACTTGAAGCGCTTGCGGTCCGCGATACCCCGGAAGCGGCGCTGCATCTGTGTCGCGGCTTGAATTTCGCGATCATATTGTCGCTTCCTGGCTGAGAAGATAAGTCGCGCAACCTTGGCGGCGCGCTTCGCACGATATCGGCGCTGGACCATCACGACGTACTTCTCGAGTTGCTTCCCCTGGACGACCATGACTTGCTGGCGCGTCTTCTGTCCCAGCCGCTTTGCTCGATACCGCCGCTGGATCTTGATCGCGAACTTTTCCAAGCCACTGCGAATCACTTTCTTGATCATCGCTTCGCGCCGCGCCCTCCGACCTCTCCAGATGCTTTGTATTCGGCGCGCGACAAACACGCGAGTGGTTTCCTCTTTCCGGACGAGCGCCAGCTCTCGAGCTTTTCGCGAGCGATACAGATTCTACACGACGGCAGCCAAGCAGTGAGAGATAACTAGCTCGATACCAGACTAGGCAGGCACAGAGGTGCTTCGCCGCCTCACCTGGATCTTGACGACTGCGAGCCACTCGGTGCAGCTTTCCTCCACGAACCGCCGATCCTTTGCACGATGCATAGGGAAGATCCCGAGTTCCACTGAGCTGGAAGACACGCTTGCTGACATCGGGACTCGAAGCGTGCCAAAGCGCCAGGACGAGCTCAGACTCTGCAGAACGCGAGCGGAGACACGACAGCCCTACAGTCCAAAGTAGGCATCGAGAGTTAGCGTCATGATAACCAACATTCGAGAGCTCATTTGGTGCTTTGACGCACGTGAACACTCAGTGTGAGCAGCAGCGGGCACGCGAACGCCAGGCGTGCGACTGAGTCCTGCGTTATAAGTGCACAGCCAACGAGGTACAGGTGCACAATCTTTGGGGTCTGGAAGCCGTCAATAAGGAAGCCCAAGCCCGTGTCTGAGATGAAGGGACAGCCTGACAGATCGAGGATCTCAAATTGGTCAGCGCGTGGAGCCAAGTGCCGCAGCCCGTTGTCGCTGACTCTATCACACTGCGCTACAAAGAGCTCTCGCAAACTTGGACAGTGCGCTCCGATGGCCGCGAGCATCGCGTTGTTGCAGAGCAGGACCCCCGAGAGGTTGAGCGAGACAAGCTTATGACATCCATGGAGCAGTGCATTGACTGCAAGCAGCGTAATCTTGGGACAAGCCTTCAAGTTCACGCGCCGGAGGTCCTTACAGCCCGCGCTTATAGCCACCAGTGCGCGTTCCGCTAGCTGGAAGCACCCGCTGAGATTCAGATCCTTCAGCCCTGCCCAGCAACAGCAAGACACACACGAGCGGTTAGAGAGCGTCCACATGATGGCGACACATGAGAGCAGCGCTTGACAAACGAACTCTTGCAGCCGTTGGCGATCGCACGCAGCCCCTCCAGACCAAAGTCGCGGTTGCTGCCATCGGACACGAGGTACAAGTTGCTCACGTGCAGCAATTCTAGACTCGGACAGCCGCTCGCGAGCAATCGGAGCCCGACATCTGACACGTTCTTGACGTTTGGTAGGCGAAGGATCTTCAGCGAATGACAGCGGTCTCCGAGTGCTCGCAGCGAGACGTCTGTGAGGTAAAACACGTTGGATATGTCGAGGTTTTCCAGCGCTTGACAGCCATCTGCAAGCCATTTGATCGCCGCGTCGGTCAGGAAGTTGCATCCTGCCAGGTTCACGTCTTTCAGACTGGGACAGTGTTCGCCGAGGGCCGCGCAGGATGTGTCGGTGATCTTCTCGGTGCTCTCGGACCGGTTGAGCGCGATTTTCTCGAGGCGGTGGCATTTCTGTGCGATGTGGACAACCCCAACGTCCGAGACCTGCGTGCAGTCCGACAAGATAATTGAGCAGAGCTGGCGACACTGGTGTGCGAGCGTCTTGAGCAGGTGGTCAGTGATCTGAGAACAGCGCGCGACGTTGAGGTGTTCGAGTAGCGTGAAGCCATACACGCAGCGCATGATGATCCACTCGCCAAGGTGCGCACAGTCGGTGAGCGCGAGCTCTGTCAAGCGATGCGCGTGGTCTCCAATCGCACCTAGTCCCGGTCCTTTGATATTGTTGCAGCCGCTGATGTTTAACCGAGTGAGGTTCGGGCAACTGAGCGCCAAGGTACGTAACCCTGCGTCCGTGATTTCGAAGGCACTGGCGATCTCCAGAGCTTCAAGGGTCGGAACATTGTCGGCGATCGCTTGGAGGCCAGCGTCAGTGATCCCCTCTGCGCCATTCATGACAATCGAGCGGGTGGGCTCTGCACCAACGAGGAACTCCTGTTCGGTTCCTGCTGCCGCTTGCTCAGTGGTTGAGAGCAGCAACAGCTTCTGCTTGGTCCTGGCGATGCGCTTGTTGCGTGCTGCAATGCGCTGCAGGGTCGTGTCGGACACGATCACGGTCCACTTGCTGACGCTGATGTGCGCGCGGTGGATGAACTGGCTTGGGAGCTCCTGTGGAGTCTGAGCGGAGCTACTCGCGCCCCGATCCGCGAACGAGGACAAGAGCGCGATCTTCTCAAGCAGTGAGACGCTGAAAAAAGTGGGGTGGACGAAGAAGATCAAGCCAAGCAGCAAAAGAGTACACATGACAAGCCTCAGTCCAGACCCCTATCACAAGTGCAGGTTAAGAAAATGGCAGCGCACCGTCTCTGAGATCCTCCAGCAGTGCGGGTATTCCGCTGACCCGAGCGCTCCGTGTCCTGCTGGTTGGATGGCGCTGAGGAGTCCGACGGAGTCGACTGGCAAGCGGCAGCTTTCTTCTTCATTGCGCTCTTCGTAGTGATGCTTGGCTCCTCTTCCTGCGGCTGACGGTTCTTCAGATCTGGAAGCCGTACATTGCTCGAGGCTTTCAGCCGCCTCTTCCCGTTCATCGAGCGTGTTGAAATCGCATCATTTGAGCCAGCAGCGATAATAGTTGGTGGCGTGGTCGTGGACGGTGAGCGCGAGCCTTGAGCGGTCAATCTGCGTTCATGACGGCACGAGATCGTTTACAATCAGACCAGCACGAGAACATGGACCAGATTACCGGAGGGAGCTGCTGTAGCTACTCACGGCTGCAGTCGGCGCCTGCGCTCCTCATTGCTCGAGCTGTACACGGCGCGCCGGTACTCGTCCAGGAGCGTCATCACGGAGCGCCCTTACTCACTCCAGCGCTTGTGCTCAGCCAGCACCCGGCCAGCTGTGTGGTGATCATGAACAGTAGCAGGCCATTTATAGCTGTAACGGAGCGAAACACACAACTGATGACCTCCCAGACATCCACTCCACCAAGCACACTCCGAGCCTGTCACTTCGAGATCGATTAGCCTCCTTATCGGAGGGTATCATGAAGCATAGCTTCGCGCAAGGTCCACTTATCTCATGTTCCAGACTGGAAGGCTTCAACAAAGCCAAATGGCCTTCGCAGGTGGACGCTTGGCGACTGTGCTTGAGGACCAGCTGTTTCTTCAGAGTGGGACACAAAAGGGCTCGGGATCTTCGAAAAAGATCCGACTTTCTTGTTTGCGCGAGAGAGCGATTTCAGCACACTTGCATCAACAAGTTGGCTCCGGATTTGTTTGACTTGGAGCCATCCGCACACCATTTCCCTAGCAAGTTCTGTCTCCTCATTTAGTGGTATGTCGCCTATGTTGCTGGTGAGGCTATATGGATGGATGGGTTCAGTCGAGTTGGCTATTTTCTTCCAACACTGTTTAAGCACTGGCTTCGCTTCGAAGCTCGAAGCTTAAGGGATTAGCGACACCGCGGTCGCACAAATGAGCTTCGAGAGGGTATCAAACTTGTGTTGATTTTTGTTTGTTTTTTTCGCGATGGAACGCAAATCTACTAGACGAATTCGTCTCCACGTGTGCATTTCGGCTCCAAGAAGACGATCTTTGTTTATCTTAATTTCCTGCTTCATTGATTATAAAGGAATTATAAATATAATTATTTGATTAATATTGCCAACACCGCATTAATTTCACGGAAGCGTTGAAATCAAGTCGAGAAGCTGGCACTGGGGCTTCGTTTTCCTCACGAGCAGCGACGCAAGCTTCTGTTCAGTGGCGCCACTTTGCCATACTGCGCCAGGGAACGCTTTGCTTTCCTCCTCCACGGGCTCAATCACAGCAGCAGGTAGAAGCCAGTTCTGGATGTGAAAGTTGTATGAGGAGGTTCCCTTGAGCAGATTTACCAGGTAATTAGATGTGAAAGGTAATTTGGCTTGCAAAAGTGGTTTTTCAGTGGGGTTCGTGGGACATGAACAGATTTGGCAGGTGGAGAACCAATGAGTCCAAAGTCCACCTGTGTTTACAATAGACTCAATAACCTGGGACTGTGAGAGCAGGCGGACTGCACACCTTCACTAAAGTTCATACTGTCAGATCTTTATCTTCATTAAAACAGTTCTTATACTTCAGCAGGACACCACGTGGAATCACCGAAAGAAAAGAATCCTAATTGTGTCGTTCAATCGTGCACTCTTATTCATCGTTTTATGCCCAAATGTACTGATATAACGCTCGTTTCAGTAGTATCAGGCTCGTTTTTGTACTTAAATTTCGATGGTCACAGCATCATTTGGTATCGCCTGTTTTCGCGGCAGCTTTGGGTGAGCCAGCTGGGCTTAATCACCCGGTCTGGCTTCTGCATGCGCCACCAGATGGTGCGTGGACTGCCCGCTCGCCCAGCTCGTCGCGCGAGTGCTCTCCTCACTTTCCGATTCGCCCCCGCATCCGCACCAGCTCCTCTCCAGTCCCCCCTCTCTCTCTCACCATGAAGGTCATCGCCGTCGCCTCGCTCGCGCTCATGGCCCAGCAGGTCTCTGCGCACGGATACATTGCGTCGCCGGCCGCCAAGTTCCAGCCGGGCGTGATGACCACCAACTACGTCATGACCATCGACGAGTCGGTCAACGCCGCTTTCAAGGGCAAGAAGTGGAACGACAACCCGGAGGCCAACGCCAACATGTTCAAGACGACGTTTGCGACCGCCGGCTACGACTCGCTCCGCGCCATGCTCGACAAGTCCGTGCCGGGCTGCGGCTTCACGCTCACGGACGGCACGCCCGTGGACGTGAGTGGCCTCACGTCCATGAAGTGGCAGAACGACCAGGAGAAGGTCGGCTTTGTCAGCTCGCACAACGGCCCGTGCGAGCTCTGGGTTGACGACACCAAGATCGCGCACTCGGACGACTGCAAGAAGAGCTACCCGGGCTACCCGGCCGAGATCAAGGTCGACTACGCCAAGGTTTGCAAGGGCAAGTGCCAGCTTACGTTCTACTGGCTCGCGCTCCACGAGCCAAAGTGGCAGATCTACAAGCAGTGCGTGCCGATCCAGAGCGGCAGCGGCTCGGGCAGCGCCACGACGCCAAAGGCCACCACCAAGGCCCCTGCGGCCGGCGGCAACACGCCGAAGACCCCCGCGGCCGGCGGTAACACGACGCCAAAGGCCACCACCGCGGCCCCCTCCTCGGGTGGCAGCAGCGAGTACTCGGATGAGTACGCGACGCCAGCGCCTGCCTCGGGCAACACGCCTGCCGCCACTAAGAAGAAGTGCAAGGCCAAGACTCGCCGCCTGAGCGAGCAGAACCTGCGTGCGACCAACTAAGTGTGCGCTCTCCCCAAGTATCTGCTGTCTCGTATTGATGTATAAATCGGTGGAGCTCCCCGTCGGGAGGATCAGATGGAGCCGAGCTTCGAGTCGTGGCCCTCAGTCCAGAATGAGAGGCGATCCTGTAGTTCTCTCGCGAAGAGCTCTGTCGAGTAGTCCGTGAGAACGTAAAGAGGTGTTTGAATGAAACGCCCATTTATAGAGCCCATGCCGTCACATGCGTGTCATGCATCCATTTCTTGATATACGTTGACAGACTGACGTACAATCTCCATGCTGAAGTTGCCGTCAATGAAAATAATGTGCCAAAGCTGGCATCAACTTTATTTCTTGAAGCGCTGAAATCGTCAATCAAGTCAGCGAGAGCCAGAGCGAGAGTGAGAGTCAGACAAATCTCGCCAGTAGAACGATCCAAGCAGAGAACGGTTGGCTGCCATTCATCTGCGACGTGTGAGACTGAAAAGCTAAGATCGTGGAGCTATAGTGATGCCTCTCAAGTGTGCTTTCGTTTACAGTTAGTTAGCAACATCCCATCTGATCAAGCAGAGCGTTGAGATACTTGCGATTAAAGTACTCCCAGCGGATGAGGATGGCATCCAGTCGCTCTCGGTAGTTCTCGTGCAGCCAGAGGAAGATCTCGATGTGGTCGTGGGCGGCGACCGCATGCACGACCATGTGCGAGCAGCCCTCGCTCCGGTTTGCATGCAAGAAGAGTAGCGTATCGAAATTCTGGGCGTAGACCGCCGCGTCCATGGCCTTTGGTGTGCAGCCTTCACTGCGGTTCTCGTGCAACCACGTAACGAGCTCGAGCGAGCTCGCATTGTCCATCGCCGCTGTCGTGCAACCTTCATAGCGGTTCTCATGGAGCCACTGGATGACTGCCAGGTGGTTGAAGCGCGCCGCGTCGTCCATGGCGTACGTCGTACAGCCTTCAGTGCGGTTGAAGTGCAGCCACTGGACGACCTCCAAGTGGTTGGCCGCCGCCGCCTCGTCCATCGCCGCTGTCGTGCAGCCTTCGCTGCGATTCGCGTGGAGCCACTGGACGACGTGCAAGTGGCCATTCCCGGCCGCGAGGTTCATGGCCTTGACTGTGCAGCCCTCAGTTCGGTGCCTGTGAAGCCACTGGACAACTGCAAGATGGCCCGCGATCGCCGCACGGTCCATGGCATTGGTTGTGCACCCTTCTCGTCGATGAGCATGAAGCCACTGGACAGTCTCCAAGTGGCCGGCTCCAGCAGCCCCATCCATCGCGTAACTCGTGCAACCTTCGCTGCGGTTCGCGTGGAGCCACTGGACGACAGCGAGGTAGCCTCTCGTAGCCGCCAAGTTCATCGCGCGATGTGTGCAGCCCTCTCGTCGGTTGGTATGTAGCCACTGCACGACCGCCAGGTGGCCGCCACGTGCGGCACAGTCCATCGCCTGACGCTTACATCCATCTGAGCGGTTGACGTGGAGCCACTGGAGCAATTCCAGATCGCCGCTCGCCGCCGCGTGCGTCATGACTGCAACCGAGCACTGCGGCACATCGAAGTTTTCGTGCAGCCAGCGGAAGTACCGCCAGTTGCCACCCTTCGCAGCGTTGTCCGTCTCACTACGAGCGTCGAGTCCAAGGCGCTTGAGGTCGCCGCCACAGAGATACTCAGCAACATCAATGTGGCCAGATTGCAGCGCGAATAGTGCGGCCGTGTCGCTGAGGATGTACCCGTTGTCTCGGTCGGATTCGGTCCAGAGCTGCTGGACGATCTCCAAGTGGCCCGACCTCGCTGCATGGTCCAGTGCGTCTTGCGAATACCCCACGTCCTCATCCTGACTATCGAGCCACGCGAGCACGGCCAGCTGGCTATGCTTCGCTGCTGTATCAGCGAAGTTGGTGACCCACAAAATGTTCTCTGCGTGGTTGGCTACGATCCACTCCAAGAGCTCCACGTTGCCCAGACGACAGGCCTCCTCCATGGCCTTGGACACGTACGCCGAAGGGCAGTAGATGGTCAGAAGCCACTTCATGATGACCACGTCGTCATTCCGCACAGCGTTTACAAGACCCGCGCTGCACTGTGCCGCTCTGTATAGGTGATGGAGACTAGGGGGCTCGCGCTGCACCAGGCGTTGCAGCAGGCGCGTGCGTTCGGGGGACGACGGAGCTTCTTCTTCATGGCGCTGCGCGCATGCCCGCGGGATGCTCCAGTACGCGAGGAGCGACCAATCGAGACACTCGCTGATGCGCACCACCACGTGGCTCAGTGCCTCGATCTCTGGCCACGCATGGCACACGGCGAGCGCGGAGAGAAGCGGCGGCGGCGCAGATTGCTCGTGCATGTTTGTATCTCTTTCCAAGTAAGCGATATATGCTGA
>JAASFV010000758.1:0-15553 GCA_023334015.1 Globisporangium paddicum
ATCATCGAAGGAAATCTGCGAAGAGATTTGCCGCGAGATCGTCAAGGTCGTCCTGTCGGAGCACCAGCTTCGCTGCGAGGCCATCGTGCTGCTGCGCCAGAAGACAATCCCAAAGACGACGAGTGGCAAGATCCAGCGCAGCGCGGCCAAGTCAAAGTACTTGACGGACAGTCTGCCGAAGCCTGTATTTGTGTTTAAGTCGAAGGATGCGTACAAGCCAGCACCAGTTGTTGCGAAGCAGACTATAGTTGTCCGTGAAACCGAGACTGCGACTGAAATGGAGGTGTCATCTGCTGAGAAGCCTGTTCAGAAGCCAGAGGACATCAAGTCGGAAGAGCAGATCTTAGCTTGGCTTGTCGAGCGCATCGCGAAGGAAGTGGAGCCCGCTGAAGATGGTTCGGCACCAGCCGCGATCGACCCTTCCACGCCTTGGGCGTCGTACGGTCTGGACTCAATCGCGATAGTCGGACTTTCGTCGGAGCTGGGCGAGTTCCTGAGCTGCATTGTGCCTCCTTCCGCGTTCTTCCAGTACGACACTCCGTTGAAGCTGGCGAGCGCGCCTGGTTTGGCAACTGGCGAGTTGGAAACTGATGACAACAACCAGTCTTCTGGCACTGAACTTGCCAGCACCATTGAAGAGATCAATGAATCGTGCTACGACTTCAACGCCTTCCCAGAGGTTCAAGATCTGTTTGCGCAAATGCAAGAGTTCGAGGCTGCTGGCTTGCGCGTTCCTTATCTCGAGACGCTTACGGCGGAGAAGAGAAAGATGGTCAACTTCAACACGTACAACTACCTCGGCAACGCCTCGAACCACGATGTGGCTTTGGCGTCCAAGAAGGCGATCGAAGAATATGGCACGACAATGAGTTCATCGCCAATCGTTGGCCAGACCCAGATCAACGTAGATCTTGAAGCGGCTCTGTGCACCTTCTTCCGTGCTGAGGCTGCTATTCTTTTCGTTGGCGGCTGGGTCGCGAACGTCGCCACGATTGACTCTTTGGTTTCAAAGGGCGACTTGATCCTGTGCGACGCGCTGAACCACAACTCGTGCGTTACCGGCCAGCGACTGAGTGGGGCTACGATCCTTCCATACCCACACAACGACACCCAGGCGCTCGAGCGCATGCTGTCGAAGCTGCGAACAAAGTACCGTCGTGTGCTGATCGTGGCGGAAGGCGTCTACTCGATGGATGGCGACATTCCAGACCTCCCAGAGATCATCCGTATTAAGAAGCAGTACAAGTCTATCTTGTTCCTGGACGAAGCGCACTCGTTCGGCACCATGGGCACGAATGGACGCGGTCTGATCGAACACTTCAACGTCGACCCTCAGGATGTGGACGTGCGAATGGGAACGATGAGCAAGGCTCTTGGTTCGGTTGGTGGCTTCATTCTCGGATCCACTGCAGTCATCAAGTACCTCAAACACTGCTCCGGTGGATTTGTCTTCTCTGTCGGTCTTTCTCCGGCGTGTGCTGGAGCAGCCCTCAAATCTCTCCAGCTGATGACGAAAAGTCCGTCCCGTACGCTGAAGCTGCAGGAGCGAAGCAGCTACTTCTTCGACCTGTGTGTGAATGCGAAACTGACGATTCCAGAGTCGACTTTCCGTGGTGCTCCAGTCGTGGTGGTGATTATCGGCTCGACTATTGCGACTGCGAAGGCGTCTGAGTTCCTGTCAGAGAAGGGCAAGGTCAACGTCAAGCCGATCGTGTACCCTGCCGTCGAGGAAGGAAAGTGCCGTCTGCGCTTCTTTATTTCGTCTCTCCACACGAAGAAGCAGCTCGAGCACGCCGTGCAAATGCTGACGGAGTACTTGGCGCAAGGAAAGTTGTCGACCACTGTCGCTGCTATTGAAAACAACGGTGTGACCGCTGTCGCGGAAGCACTCCACATTGAGAAGATCAGCACGTCGACGACCATCGAGACTGAGACGCCATCGAGCGTTTTTAGTGTCGAAGAGTACGAGACGACCTCGTCCGAGTCCCAGGTCTCGTCGATGTCGTTCTCCCATGACCTGACCCAGGCTTCGTCGACTGTGAAGTCGGTGTCTCCTGCTGCCAAGAAGCAAAAGGCGAACGGAAATGCCTCCGAGTCCAGTGGCCAGTCGAAGAAGCAACGCAAGCAGAAAGCCAAGGCTGCAAAGCTGAAGCCCTAGGGTGCTTGTGAAAAACCAGAGGCGCGCGAGCTCACTTCAAGACTGAGCCAGCGCGGATTGGTTTCGACCGAACTCGGTAAATTTTGGTAAGCTGTTGATCCATTTGCGCTCTTTGGGCGGCTTCGACTGTCATGTATGTATCTTGCCTGCACTCTCGAGGAAGTAGCGCCCTCAAATAGAAATTCTTGTCTGCACTTTTGAACTCGCGCTGTGCTACGTCTCTCACTTGTCTTAGTGTTTCCAGACCCAGCGTTCAAGCTACCATCGACTCCATCGTCGTGCAACAAACCCCGACTTCACCTTGTACGTAAGTATGCGTCTCGTGCCTATTTCGGTCGAGGAAACGATGTGGATCTGAGGCTTCTCTGAAAGCCAATGAAGCGAATCTCGCGGGAGTTTCTTTCGCGGTGTCGGCAGCGAGAGCAATTTCGTAACGTGCGACGACGCAAGCTTGACAATGCACTGAGCAAGAACTCAGCAGGGAGTGGCACGAACGAAACCAACCCCAGTCCCTCTGGCGCCTCGCCTTCCTCCAGTGATCTCGAGCAGTTTTCAACCAAACTGCCGCTGAGCACCCGACCTCGCTAAAAGCCAACTACGTTTGACGATGAACAAGTTCCTCGTGCGCGGCCTCGGTTTCTTCAACGACGCGTACGACCTCTTCGTCATGAACGTCGTCAACGTCGTGCTCACGGAGCAATACGGCAAGCACGTGTACACGCCCAACATGAAATCGTCGGTCTCGGCCGCCGCGCTGATCGGTGCCGTGATCGGCCAGCTACTCTTCGGGTACCTAGGCGACGTCTTCGGGCGCAAGGTCAACATGATCATCACGTGCTGCCTGCTCATCTTCGGCGGCATTCTCTGCACTGTGGCCTACGGCGGCAGCGCCCACAACACGCTCTGGTTCCTCGTCATCGCTCGCGGGCTTCTCGGTGTCGGCATTGGCGGCGAATACCCGCTCGCAGCGTCGTCCACGGCCGAAGACGCGACCTCCGTGGCCGACCGCAACTATCGCGTGGCGCTCACGTTCTCGTTGCAGGGCGTGGGCTCGCTCACGGCCTCGATCCTGGGCAACCTGCTCGTGCAGGCGCTAGCGAACGGCCCCAAAGGTTCGAACTCCAAGGAGCGGCTTGAGATCGTCTGGCGTCTGCTTTTCGGGATCGGCGTCATCCCGGCGTGCATCGTGTGCTACTACCGAATCATGGCCGAGGAGACCGAGGCGTACAAGGCCGCCAAGGCGAAGGGTCACACGAACGCGAGCAAATTTTCCCACGGCAAGCGCACGCGACTCGCGTTCATCCTCAAACACTACGGCCGCAGCTTGCTCGGTTGCGCGGGAACGTGGTTCCTTTTCGACATTGTCTTCTACGCGCAGAACCTGTTCTCCGCGAGCATCCTGTCGGTCATCGGTGTCAAGAACGCGTCGCTGCAGGTCGTGACGACGCAGAATGCGTTCGTGGCGCTCATGGCGCTGCCCGGGTACTACGTGGCCGTGTACTTTATCAACAAGATGGGGCGACGTCTGATCCAGCTCCAGGGCTTCGTGGCCATGACGATCCTCTTCCTCGTTCTCGCGGTCTTCTGGGACGACCTCAAGAAGAACGCCGTTCTCTTCATCATCGTCTACGGTCTCGCGCTCTTCTTCTCCAACTTTGGGCCCAACACGTCGACGTTCGTCATGCCGACCGAGATGTTCCCGACGCAGATCCGCAGCACGTGCCACGGCTTCTCGGCCGCCATGGGCAAAGCCGGCGCCGCCATCGGCTCGTTCGGGTTCTCCATATGGGTCGAGCACGACGGCTACGGCTACTCGGGCGCATTCTACACCTTCGCGGGCATCACGCTGCTCTCGATCCCACTCACGTACTTCTGCATGTTTGACAACGAGCAGGGCTTCGAAGCCATGGATGCCGAGTTCGACGAGAAGCTCAACAACGCCTACATCATGACGCGCGAGTCGTTCGCGGGTGTGCAGCATGCGCGATTCTCGGACGCGGCCGACAGCAAGGATGCCAAGTACGACAACATGGCCACGCCCGGTCTCCACGTCGCCGTATAGAGTTGCATATTCGGAAGGCGCAAGACAGCATCACATCAGACCAATACATACTTTCAGCCACTTGGAAGCAAGCACGCAAATCGGACGTCTGGTCTCCTCAGTGCCGAGCAATCACAACGATCGTTATGATTCTGTGCTGATTTAAAAATCAGATTGGAGCTTCCAAGAAGTTCATTGAAAAGCGCATTTCAGCATTTTCACGCAGAAATGACGCTCACCAAGTTTGACAACGCGGTGGGCTTGCCTGCTGTGCACCACCTTTCCCCACACGCGTGCCATTCTTGCTCTTATATGGCTGCTGTGTGCTCACTCGCTTTGTGGTTGTATTGTGTGTGGCAGGAATGCGCCAAGCTGCAGCGGGAGTCGCTCAAGTGCCTCATCGGTAAACATTGGCTGAATAAATGCGCATCGCACTATTTGTTTGCTCACACTACGCTTTCTGCGTGTATTTAGAGAATGAAGACACGCGCCACAACTGCAATGCATTCTTTGACCGCTACAAAAAGTGCCTCAAGGTATGGTGCTTGCTATTCATTGACGGGCTTTGAGTAGAATACTAAATGAGGTCGCATGTGTATGGGTGTTATCACGATGTCGCTACTAGGACCGTCGCGACCGGGAGACCGCTGAGAAGAGGGCGCGCATTCAGTCGTGAGCTACGTCATTGAGCCCGAGACAACGGGGAGCACACACAGTCTTGATCGTGCACCATAGATAAAATAAAATAAAAACCCTGACTTTCTCGTCTCACGGCTATTGGGAATTAAATAAGCGGCGGGATCTCCTTCACGCCCGCCTCAGCGTCGGTCTCGATGCCCACGAGGTCGTACACGGCCTTGGGCTTCTTCTCCATGCCGTCGGCGACCTGGTTGATGGCGTCCACCACGATGCGCTTGCGCTGCACCCAGGCGGTCTACAAAATCCAACAATAAATAAATAAATATCCCACAGCATCACGAGCTCAACTGCATACTGTGATGTACCCGGTAGGTGTTGAATTTACGCTTGAGCGCGTCTTTCCGTCCGGGTGAGATGGGCTTCTGCCCAGGCTTCTCGAGCGTCGCCAGTTTGTCTTGGAGCACTCGCTGCTCCGTCTCAAGCGCCGCAAGCGCGGTCTCCAGGTCGGCGTCCGAGATCTGCGAATTAATGCCCGAGAGCGTGGCCTCGCTGACCTTGAGCTCGTGCTCGACGGCCACGCACTCGGCCTCCGTGGTCTGGATCTGCTGCTCCACCTGGGCGCGGCTCTCGGGCGACGGCACCGGCAGCTTGTTCTGGTTCATGTAGTAGATCTTGGCCTTGCCGTACGTCTTGCTCGCGAGCTCCTCTCTATTGAAGATAAAGAGAGTGAGTTTGCATCCTGGATGGCTAAACCAATCGTGTAATGCTACTGTACTTACTTATCGCAGAGGTCGTCAAGGACCTTAGTCAGCGACGGCTTGGCGATGGCGCGGTGCATGTTTTCAAACACGTTGAGCATGCTGTAGGGTCGATTGGTCTACATAACAAACCACATATCAGCACTGTTATTCCCTGACTGTAATGCGCTTTCAAATACTGAACAGCAGCCTCACCTTGCGCATGTAGTCGAGCACTGCGCCCTGCGCGTCGCCAGCCTTCATGGTGGGCGCGACTGTTGCTGGCGACGCGGCCGCCGACGCGCCACCACTGCTCTTTTTCACAGGACTGCTCTTGGGTTTTGTGCTGCTAAGCTTGGTCGCAGCCTTCTTTACAGGTGCAGCGCTCGTCTTTTTTGCTGCTGCTGTTTTCGTTGGCGTAGCTGTTGGTTTACTCTTTGGCGCAGCGGGCGCCTTCTTGGCGCGCTTGGCCTTTAGCGCGTCGTCGTCAAAGTCCGATTCGGCGCCATCGTCAACATTACCACCATCTTCGTCGTCGTCGTCTTCAGACGCAGCGGAGAACGCGTCTTCCTCGTCGGAGCCGTCGTCCAGAGAGAAGTCGTCGTCAAAGTCGTCATCGTCCTTCATTTTCGCCAAAGTTGCCACTCGGGGAAGAAAAAAAAGATGAAAATGAGAATGTGAAATATCATGTTTCACCTTTTTTTTATTACAAATGTTGCCAGCTTCACCTCTGTTATCAGCTATCACAACTATCTTAACATATGCTGGCATCTCTTTGCTGTTCTAACAAAGGTCTAATCTTATAAAAAGGATCTAGATACATTACACGGGCTTAGAAAGCGTGCATTACTGTACTTCTTTCTCTGCCAGAAATAGAAGGCCCAGTCGAGCAACTTGACGACGCGCACCCTCATTGCGGAAGAAGGTGGCGGCAGAAGAGAACGCGAGAGCTTCTCACTGAAAGTGCGTCCAGGCGTGTGAGTGAACTGCATACAACTGTATGGAAAATATATGCGTACAGTATGTGGCTGCACCTGTGTATGAACGTGGGCTTCTCTGCGTCAAGCGTGATTACTGTCTTGTACGAAACGAGTCAGCAACAAAAAACGCCATGTGGCTCGTTCTCGCTTCCTTCTTTCTTCCGGTGGAGGGGGCGGAAGCGATGCGACGAGCCCACGACCGTCACTGTCGCATGGTGTGTGTATGTGGATATCTGCATCTGTATCTGTATGCACCTGCGTGAGACGTGGTGGCCTGGATTCTGTGTCTGCATGCTTCTCTTGCATGCGAAACGCTTACTTAACATTTTTTCTCCACGTGCTGTATAGAACCAGACAGGGAAGACCTTCGCTACTCGATCTGAATGGGCTGCCAGCAATCCAAGGACTCGGACGTGGTCGGCTCGACCGCGGGCCACCGCAATGGCAAGGGTGGGCGCGCGAATGGCTCGCGACGTAGTGACCGCACGACGTTCCGCGATGACGTGACGTCGGATCTGATCCAGCACACGTACGTGGACGACATTGACGAATACTTTGAGTTCCACGATACGATCGGCACGGGCCACTTTGGGTGTGTTAAGCACGCGACGTCGCGCAAGTCGGGCAAGGAGTGGGCCGTCAAGGTCGTGCGACTGAGCAACGAGGTGGACAAGGACGCGCTGCGTAACGAGATCAACATCCTCAAGCGGCTTCACCACCCGCAGATCGTGCGTGTCATCGCGTCGTACGAGGATAAGGAGCACATGTACATGGTCATGCAGCTCTGCAAGGGCAAGGAGCTGTACGAGCACCTGTACAAGGAGAGCCGCAAGTTCTCCGAGGACGACGTGCGCAAGATCATCCGCGGCCTGCTGCGCGCCGTGGCCTTCCTGCACTCCAACTTCATCACGCACCGCGACCTCAAGCTCGAGAACCTGCTGCTCGAGAATGCCGAGAACCCGAGCTCGCTCAAGCTGTGCGACTTTGGGCTGAGCACGCGCTTTAAGCGCGGCGAGAAGCTGCAAAAGTCGCTCGGCACGATCGACTACGTGGCACCCGAGGTGCTCGACGGTGACTACACGGAGAAGTGCGACTTGTGGAGCGTGGGCGTGATCTGCTTTGAGCTGCTCACGGGCGTCTCGCCCTTCCACGCGCCGACGATCGACGAGACGATGGGCAAGATCTTTGACGGCATTCTCATATTTGACGACGCGGTCTGGAAACAGTTCTCGCCGAGTGCGATCGCGTTCATCAAGTCGCTCGTGAAGGAAAACGTGGACGCGCGGCTGTCGGCCGAGCAGGCGCTCGAGCACAAGTGGCTCATGGATGGCGAGGAGAGCTCGTCGGGCAGCGAGCGGCTGCAGAACAACAAGCGCCTGCTGCTCACCAACATGCTGAGCTTCAGTCGGTGTCGCAAGATGAAGCAGACGGCGCTGCTCTCAGTGGCGCTCGGCATCTCAGAGGACCACATCCAGCAGGAGATGGCGGCCGAGGTCTTCCACTCGATGGACCACTCGAAGAAGGGCACGCTCACGCGCGACGCGTTCTGCAACTCGATGGTCGAGTGCGGCATCTCCAAGTCGGACGCCGACGATCTCTTCACGCGCATTAACCAGTCCAAGACCGGCCAGATCAACTTTCTCGAGTTCATCGCGGCCGTCATGGATCAGCGGGACATTGGCCAGAACACGATTAAGGAGGCCTTTGGTCTGCTCGACGGCGAGAAGAAAGGTCGGCTGTCGATCGTCGGCCTGCAGGACGTGTTCCGAAACTCGATGGTGCCCGAAGAAGTGAAGGAGATGATTGCGTCGGCCGACAAGAAGGGCGACGGCTTTGTCGAGTTTGCCGAGTTTCAAGACATGTTCGCGCAGCCCAACTCGCCGCTCGCGAAGGTGGACGAGGTCTCCGAGTCCCACGAGGACTTTTCGACCGACAGCTTCACCGGGAGCGACGACCTCGACAAGCCCCGCGCGACCCTCACGTCGTCGACCGTGGAGGCCGGCAGCGAGAACGGCTCGCACGCGTCGCCCGAAAGCGTCGTGGTCAAGCTGTGCGAGGTGGAAAATTCTGAGGAGGCCGAGACTGGCGACAAGGCAATACCAGCACCTGCACCGGCGGCGACAGCCGCCTCGACCGAGCCTACAACAGCCTCCTCATAAGTATCAACGAAGTAGGCCGGTGCGAATTGCAGCAAGGGTCGTCAAAATAATATTTCCTTTCGTCGGCATGTACATATTATAGATACTACAAGGTGCCAAAGTTGAATTTAAACTCGGTGGTGGCACCAGAAGCTGAGGACTCCTGGGCGGATGCTGCGTTCTTCGGTGTGACTGAGCTGTGGGTATCAGAACCAGTCGTCTCAATTTTCTTCTTGCGCTCTTCGCGCTGGGCGATGGCTGCGAGGTTGCGGCGGCCGCGGCCGTAGCGCAGCTGCATCTTGGCGACTTCCGACTCGGAGCCCGTGGCCTTTCGCAATTTCAGGAACGACGACCCGGATGCTGGGGCTGCTGCTGGCGCTGGTGTAGTAGTCGAAGCGCTGGCTTTCGGTCCGTTCTTGGTCTTCTTCGCACTGCTCTTGCTGGTTGGCGTAGCTGTTGAGATGATGGCTGAAGGAAATGGCTGCTCCTTGGCCTTCTTGGCCTTCTTCTTGCTGCCCTTGGCTGTAGGTGGTGCAGTATTTGCATCGCTTGTGTCGTCTTTGGTGGCAGCTGCTGGCTGTGGCGGCTTGCTGCTCGTGTTTTTTAAGACATGTGGCGCGGCGATCGAGAGCGTCGCCATCACGTCCCCCAAGTCAGCTTCCGACAGCTGCACGGCGATCCTCTGCGCATCTCGCTTCTTCTTGCTGGGCTTCTTCCTCTTCTTCTTCTTGCTACTGCTGCTTGAGAGGGCGTCTAGGTCGAATGCGAACTGGAAAGCGCTGCTGCCCTCAGCCTGTACCTCTTCCTCTTCGTCAGTCTCGCCAGCTTCCTCTTCAGCTTCAATGTGAGCTTCAACGACGGGCAACAAGCCTACCGGCTGCTGCTGCTGCTGTTCATGCTCCTTTAGCAGCTCGTGGGCCAGCACACGCCGCTTCTGCACGGAGAAGTGCGACGCCAGTGACTGCGCCATAGCTGCTCTTCTTGGATTGAGCTGCTCGTGGTCAATTTGATTGGGAACGAGTCATTCGAATAAGTACGAATTCGTACTTATTCGAAGAGTCAATCTGCTCGCAATGCTCCATTTTGGCTGTCATCACCAAGCTGACGACGATGGTCGTGTTCCTTGGCAACCCTGGTGCGTCCATGCAGCTGCATTACACTACCACATGGTTATATACACGTACTGCTATATACGTACTGCTATATCAATGCTAACATGCGTGTGCGTGGCTGTCGTGACCCGTTCGCGTAGCTCTTCGCCGGCTCTCCAAGTCGGTGGCGGACGTGCGGTCGCCAACGATCCGCAGCATGCTCAAGCAGATGGAGGAGGAAGTCGTGAGTCTCTCTAGCCACTGCTGCACTCATAGACACTTCTATTACGTCACTAACAGCTCCGCGTCACTTACTGTACAGCGCGCTGAGGCCGGCGTGGGCATCGCTGCGCCGCAGCTGGGCCACAACCTGCGCATGTTCCTCATGCTCAAGAACTTCCCCGAAAGCGAGGACGAGCTCGACGACCCGCACCACCGCCTCGAGTACCAGACCGTGATCAACCCGGAGATCCTCGAGATGTCGCAGCGCACGAAGAAGGACTTTGAAGGCTGCCTGAGCGTGCCGGGATACTCGGGCGTCGTGGCACGCGCCCAGGAGATCAAGGTGCAGTTCAGCGACGAGGACGGGCGCCAGGTCCGCAAGACGCTGCATGACTTCCCTGCGCGCATCTTCCAGCACGAGACTGACCACCTGGACGGTGTGCTCTACCTGGACCGACTGGAGAAGGGCACGCTCATCCACAACGAGGAGTTTGAGGCGCTTGAGTGGATGGACATTGAGAAGCTGCTCAAGAATTAATCTCACAAGATCTATGCATGGGCGCGCTTTATTACTACTGTTTTGTTGGCTTAGACGAAATCCTTTTCGCGCGCCTCGAGCCACGGCCGCCCGGCTTTTCGCGGCGACACGAGCAGCCGGCGGAGCGCAGGCACGATGTTCGCGATGACCAGCGTGATGGCGCCCGTGGCGACCGCGACCGACGCGAAGAAGCGGCGCTGGGAGCCTTTTTCGTGGTAGAACGCGTAGCCGTTGACGATGTTCTCGATGCACTCCATGCGCGTGACCATGGGCGTCATGAACGAGCTCCCGTACTCGGCGCGCGCGAGGAACGTCGCGTTGTTGGGCACGCCCACAGGCACGCCGAGAAACCACGCGGGCTCATCCGCGAGCGGTAGCACCTGCTCGTACGGAAAGCGCTTGGCGCGAATCGTGCGGTCGTCGTTCACGAGCCAGAGGTCGCCCGTGGCCGGGTCGCGCTCCTCTTTGTATAGCCAAATATCGGCATGCGAGCCTGTGAGCTGCTCGTTCAGATAGATCTGCACGAGCTCGCGCTGGGGGATGTAGTTGACGAACGCGCGGCGCTGCAGCTCGAGCATTGCGTCGCGCTCGACGATTTTGGTAAAGTTGCCCATGGAGCCGAAGCGGTCCAGGAACTCGGCCTTCTCGATGCCAACGTCCGAGTCCGTGTCGCCCACAGGGATCCCATTCTGGCCGCGCAGTACGAAGAGCAGGTTGCCGAACATGACCCAGAAGGTCACGTCTTCGCGCTCGCAGAGCTGGTACACGAACTTGGCGAGCGTCTCGATCTCGCGGTGGAACACGGCGCTGTTGGGGCACTCTCGGCCGTAGTACACCTCGAGCGCGCCGCCCAGCACAGCGCAAAACGACGCGAGTGTCACAAAAGTCCAGAGCGCGGCCTCGCGGTGGCGCGCGAGCGGCTGCAGCGACGGCAGCAGGCGGAGCGTCGGGTGCAGCAGCACAGCCGCAAGGGCCACTGGCACCCAGAGCCCCATGAGGAACCAGTTGGCGTTCGCGACGCTCGTCGGCAGCAGCACCGTCATCACGCTCGCTCGTCTTGTTGCTGTTGCTTTCTTCAAATGGATGTCCAAAATCGAACCCTGTGTCGAAAATGTATCATATATCTTCTTCTTTTTTGACATATTACAGCGATATATTTGGCAACTTTGAGCGGATCTGATTGGCGGAAAACATGAAATATGTTAGCAGATTAATCTTACCGCTTAAATTTGCTTGCATACTCTAATCAAATCAGAATGTACCGGTATCAGTTCGGTATATGAATTAATTAATTATCAAGCAATATATAAGCGAAAGCGCGATAAGATGCATAGATTTACACACAGGCGAGTTTCGTGTCGCAGCTGCTGAGGCAGATGGAGAAGGCCTGGAAGGGCGAGAGCGGCCACTGGAAGTCCATCGTGAACATGTCGTCGGCCACGCGGCCGAACTGGAGGATGTTGCCCATGCTTGGGTCCTCCGTGTTGATCAGCTGGAAGTTCTTGACCGAGGCCATGGACACGCGGCCGCCAAAGTCGAGGCAGTAGGCACCTAGGTCTTCGCGGAAGACCGGCTCGCGGTTCGAGAATTTCATCAGGTCCTTGAGGTCTCCGCCGCCGAGCCGCGTCACGAGCCGGTCCTGACGGCTCATGGGGCGCACGACCTTGGACGACACGCCGTTCTCGTCCACGTCCGGGATCACCACGCGCATCTTGCGTGGCCCGACGCTCGTGCGGTTGGGCTCGTAGGTCACACACCCGAGCTCCTCGCGGATCTGCAGTACGTTGCGCACGACCAGGTCCGAGTCGGAGCTCACGGCGTCCTGGATCTTGGCGATCTTCTGCGGGTCGCGACCGTTGTCGTAGAGCGTGAAGCACGTGCCGAGGAAGTTCGATCCCATGCGGCCGATGCGGTTGTTCTCCGTGCAGTCCTTGTCCGTGCAGATGACGTAGTTGGCTGTCATGTTGGACCGCACCTGGCGCCGCGCGGCCAGCAGGAACCGGTCTTCCTCCTGGGTCCCGATCTGGCCCTGCAGGAACAGCTCGTAGCCGTACTGCTTGAACATTCCGCGGTACACCTGCTTTACGTAGCACCGGATGATGCCGGCGTCCAGCGGCACGGGCTGCAGTGCCGTCTTGTGCATGTCCTGGAGCTCGAGCTTCTGCAGCGGCTGGAGCACGAGCGGGTCGCACACGCCTCGGCACAGCGGACAGCTACCGGACTGGCCGAGCCACGCCATGATGCACCGGTAGTGCACGTAGGCGCCCGTGCACTGGCCAGTGCACGGCAGCGGGTACGCCTTGCGTCGCGCCGAGAACTCGTCCATGCAGATGAGGCAGCCCTCGCTATCTTCAGGTGACTCGGGGTCCTTCAGCTCCTCTTGAAGCTGCTCTTTTCCGGGACTGATCTTTGACTCGGCCGCCGGTTTCTTGGACTCCAAGTGCAGCTCATCGTCGCCGTCTTCGACCTTGCCTTCCTCCTCCTCGAACGACAGGTTGATCGCGCTCGTGATCTCCGCGTCCACGGCCTGCGCCGTGCTGGCCTCGCCGTCAAAGCCCGCGTGGCCCGCGTTCTGGTGGAACGACCGCCGCTTGGGCGAGAACATGGGGAGCACCGGCGGGTTGTCGGCAAATACATTGGGCGAGTGGTATACTGCTCTCGGCGACGCCGCGCTCGCCGAGCCCATGTCGCGATTTGTTGCGGCGCCACCTCGAGCCGATGCGTTGCGCGGCGAGATCGCGAGCGTGAGCGACTCCTCATACTGGCGCAGCAGGTTGGGCACGTCGGCCGCGTGCGTCACGCCGCTGGGCGCAGTCGCGGGCACACCGATGCCACCACCAGTGCTGACGCTCACACTCATGCTCGCGCCGCGCGCAGAGCTCGTGCGCGCATCCACCTGGTCGGACGACGAGCTCGTGGTCGGGCGCGCGGGCGGCGGCGGCAACGCCTGCATCGGATGCACAGTCTGCAGCGTCTGCGGCTCAGCGCTCATCGCTCGTCCAGATGGAAGACAGGGAACGGAAGCTGCTGGCAGACGGCCACACGCACGTGCTGCTTGCTGACCTTCTCTCGGGTGCTGGGGGCCGCCGAAGTGGTGCTGCCTGCGGTCGTCTGATGGTGTCGCGACGCCCTTCCCCCCTTCTTCTCTCTCTCTGGAGAGGTGACAAAAATAGCAGAATGGGGATTAAATGGAAACGAAAATAGCGGATTCTAGTTGACTTATACAAATGAAAAGAGAAAAGAGTGGAAAGTATGTAATCGAAATAGATCAATGGTAAAAGCGAGCGTTAAGAGCGGGTGCGTCTAAAACGAAAGAAAGAACCAGCGTATGCTACGAATTCGATTAGGGAGCAGCAGCATTCTCTCATCCCATGTCGCTGCTGCATCGCAGTGCATTGTGGAAGTGTGCCACTCAGCTTGACTGATAATGCTCGCGCTACAATACAACAATCACAGCATCCTCAGACTGCCTCAGAATATATTTCTCGGTACAAATTAGCGACACTTTTTATTCTACATCATTGGGTCCCTTTTATGTCACATTATTTGGCACGCGCTGTGAGAAATCACCAAAATCTCATCCACCACTGTGTTCAGGCAGGCACCATAACGCAGCTACCACGTCACATCACTCTCGCTGTAATCCTTGAATTCGGGCTGTATCGCAGTGTTGGTGTCGACGGCTGGCGCAGCCGACAGGTCTTGATTTTGAAGAACATCAGTTGCAGCGCCAGGCTCAAGTTCCGTTTATGTTTGCTCCGCTGGAGTCTCACCAGCTTGGCCACCATTTTTGTCAGGCTCCAGATGTGATCGCTTGATGTAGTTCACCTGCGGAGCTCACTTTATGCCCCCATCCTTGGCAGTATCGCTGCCATTGCGCTCGGCTTTGTCCGGACAGTCCCTTTTGAGATTGTCCTCCAGGCAGCTCCAGTACTGCTTCTCCTACGTGCTGCTGCCGCCCTTGTCCTTCTTCCAGCTGTTATTGGCCTTCTCGCCACTACCGCGCTTCTTGTTGTCGCCACTACCATGACGGTCGTACCTGAAACCCCTCCGATCTCTGTCTGAGGTGCCGAATCCGAGTGAATCAACTATCAAACTTGGCGGGCGTGTACGCGTTGAAGTCTCCCGAATAGTACATAGCCGCCTTGGGGTGTTTACAGTGTGGCTACTTTGGCTGACTGCGCAGCAGCGCATTTCCCATGTTTGTATCATTGAAGGTGTACTGGAGGTCAGCGAGTGGATGTTGAAGAGCCTGATCAAGTGCGGGTTAAAGTCGTTGTCGTGCTTGAGCCACTGGGTTCAGATTTCTGTGAGTAACCGTCGCGTGGATTGCTTGCGCACCGTCGCGTTCGCCTTGATCTCGTATATCCTGCATAGCGCTACCTGGAGCTAGGGTGCGCTCGCGTTGTCCCGAGTCTGGTGCAATATCCTCAACGTCAATGACATACCGATCATTCTTACCGCTTTCGACTGTCGAATGTTGATCTCCTCGTTCTTGCGCCGTAGATAAGTTGGCGCATTTTGGGTATGTCTTCGACAAAGTCGAGCAGCTTGTGATCCAAAAAATAACGCCAGCATTACCCGCTTGTAATACTAGCAGCCCTCACCATCCCACGCAACTGGGACTCCATCGCGCATGTGATGGCTGGCTCATAACCCTGTTGAAAATCCACCTGCATACAAGTAGGACAAATAGAGATTGAATTAAATCGTCACCAGGTCTGATGTTGGTCGTAGCGATGATCCAGGACCATCTTGAACCAATTATGTTCTCGCACATGTATCACATGATGATACGATGCAAGCCAGCACTCCTTGCTTCTCGCTATTATGTCGTCCCCGTTGTCGACCGTGTCGATGCCGATCAACGACCCAACTTCAATTTAATCAGCATCATAGCTGGGGTATGCAACTCAGTACGACTGAGAGCTGCTTGCAATACAAAATCCCAGGAAATCCAGGATCCTCGCATCGGGTCATACAGGTGATGTACATCTTTATTGCCGATG
>JAASFV010000759.1:0-15522 GCA_023334015.1 Globisporangium paddicum
ACAATCGCAAATTATTGGTTTTATGACGATGCGACAAATAACTCGTGTTGTGAAGTGTTTTACAATGCACCTTATTGATTGGCTAAAATCGCGATACGACAATTACCTGAACACGACAATTGACTCGAGGATTACGGTATACTAAAATTAATTTTATATTGGCCACTAAAACCGATTGCCTAACGCGATGACGTCAGCATGCGAAACAACAAATCAGACGAATCAAATCGGATTTAGTCGAGTTCAAAAGCGCATTCTGTGGTGATCTTTTCGTGCATCAAGGCATTCACGAACGCAAGCTCCATCCACACAGACCTCCTCCCCCTCTCTATCCTATCGCAAGCGAAGCGCCATGGCTTCTTCCTCCAGCACCACCAAGACGGTCCTCATCACGGGCTCCACGCGCGGCATCGGTCTTAAGTTCGCAGAGCTTTACATCGCGCTCGGCTGGAATGTCATTGGAGCTGCTCGCGACCCAGCCAAGGCCGACCAGGTATATGCGAACTTATGTCATTCCTACCGGACCTCCTTAGCTTCTTGCTCATCCTGATGTTCCCTGTACAGCTCAAGGCCTTGTCGCCCTACAAGATCATTCAGCTGGACTCGACGGACGAGACCTCAGTCAAGAACGCCGCCGCGACGCTCGCGGGTGAAGCCATCGACCTGCTCATCAACAACGCCGGCATCTTCTCAGGTGCCGATCTTCTATCGACCACCAAGGCCGACCTCATGGGGCAGTTCGAGGTCAACAGCGTCGGTCCGTTCCTCGTCACGCGCGCCTTTGTCCCGCACCTCAAGGCCGCTGTCGCGAAGAACGGCTCGGCCAACGTGGCGCAGATCTCGTCGCGCATGGGCAGCATCACGCTCAACAGCGGCGGGTCGTACGGCTACCGCGCGTCCAAGACCGCAGTCAACATGATCAACGCAAATCTCGCCATGGATCTCAAGGACGATCAGATCGGTGCCTTCGTGTTGCACCCAGGCTACGTGACCACCGACCTCACGGGCCACAAGGGCGACGTGAACACCGAGACGAGTGTGCGGGGCCTGATGGACGCCATCAGCAAGTTCGCACTCGCAGACACAGGCAAGTTTTACAACTACACGGGCGAAGGACTGCCGTGGTAGGCACATGATTCGTATAAAGGTACGCAATACAGACCCTAAAGATCCAATTTCCATCTGTTGTGAGACCTCGAAGTGTGATTGTGATGCCCAGCCAGTGCAACCAAGAGTGAAGGTGTCCTTGATTGGGTGGTTAGCACGCTCTGTTTTGCTAAACTTTAGGCTCACTTCCTAAAACACTTCCAAGAACAGACCACCAAGAGAGATCTGACTGATATCGAAAGGTCAGAAATGGCTGGGAGGACTGTGCTCGTGACTGGTGCCACGCGCGGCATCGGCCTCAAGTTCGTCGAGCTCTACGGGAAGCTGGGCTGGAAGGTTATCGGAGCTGCTCGCGACCCAGCCAAGGCTGACCAGGTACGTTGGTGTCATTTATTGTCGCTCAGTGTAACCTCCCTCATCTGCTCTCAATCGCTTCTAGCTCAAGAGCCTAGCTCCATACAAGGTCGTACATCTCGATGCCAGTGACGAAGCGTCGATCCTGAACGCCGCCCAGGAGCTCGAGGGCAAAGCCATCGACTTGCTCATCAACAACGCTGGCGTCTTTGCTGGCGGGAGCCTCAACGTTACAACCAAAGAGGACCTGCTGCAGCAGTTCGAGGTGAACACTGTCGGGCCATTCCTCGTCACGCGGGCATTTCTACCGCACCTGAAACGCGCTGTTGCCACCAACGGCTCGGCGCTCGTGGTTCAGATCACGTCCTTCCTGGGCAGCATTGAATTGGCTTTTCGCGAATTCTCGGGTTTCTCAGCAGGTGGGCGATACGGGTATCGCGCCTCGAAAGCCGCACTCAACATGATCACCGCGAGTCTGGCGGTGGACTTGAAGAGTGAGCGTATTGGGACACTGGTGCTGCACCCGGGCTTCGTGCAGACCGACCTAACGGATCACCATGGCGAGGTGACGGCCGAAGAGAGCGTCTTGGGTCTCGTGAAAGTTATCGCGGGCTTTGAAATCAAGCACAGCGGTGCGTTCGTCGACTGGACGGGAGCCAAGATACCCTGGTAAAGAATGGCTCCAGCTGAAGTACCGAACGAATCAATTTGATTGGGTACAATCCATACTTGTCAAACTTTGATTGGCTAAATTGATGCTTATCATATGTTGATTGGCTAAAATATTTAATACGTTCGGAGGTGATCTTTTTGTCACTTGCTCTCGTCCAGCATGACATCATTTCGAAAGTCGCCACCAAGCCATCAGAGCAATACTCTGTAAGCATGACAGCCAAGACGGTCCTCATCACGGGCGCCACGCGTGGCATCGGCTTGCGCTCGTGCAGCGCTACGTGGCGCTCGGCTGGCAGGTCATCGGCGCCGCGCGTGACCTCAGCAACGCGGCCCAGCTCCAGAGCCTCGCGCTCTACAAGCTCGTGCAGCTCGACTCGTCGGACGAAAGCTCCATCCTGAGCGCAGCCAAGGAGCTCGAGGGCCAGCCCATCGGCCTGCTCATCAACAATGCAGGTATATTCTTGCGCGCAGACTTTGCTGGAACGACCAAGGACGAGCTCATGCGCAGCTTCGAGGTGAACGCCGTTGGGCCGTTCCTCGTCACGCGAGCGTTCGTGCCCAACCTCACGCTTGCGGCCGAGAAAAGCGGCGACAAGACCGCCAAGGTCGTGCAGATTTCGTCTGACATGGCGAGCATCGCCAACAACACGGGCGACCACTACAGCTACCGCTCGTCCAAGGCGGCGCTCAACATGTTCAATGCCAGTCTCGCCATGGACCTCAAGAGCGCCAACGTTGCCACGGTCGTGCTGCATCCCGGTTGAGTCAAGACCGACATGACCAGAGGCGCAGGCGGCATCACAACCGACGTGAGCGTGAGCGGTCTCACGAGCCTCGTCGAGAAGCTCACGCTCGCCGAGACGGGTAAGTACTTCGACTACACGGGCAAGGCTTTCCCATGGTAAATTGTGAAGGCACTTTATGAATCCAAAGCAACGTGTCTTAAGCTGAGCATACCTTTATACCGCGTCTTCTAAATGGCAGACCTAAGCTGAGGCTGTATCTAGGCTTTGTAGACTGGGAAGTCGAGGTAGCCAATCACGCCCTTGCTCGCGTCCCAGTATGCGTCGTAAGCCGCCTCCGGGTTCAGCGGCACGTCCAACTCAAAGCGCTCAGCCAGGTCCGGGTTGCTGATGTACGGGCGGCCAAAGGACACAAAGTCCGCGGCGCCAGAGTGGATCACACCCTCAGCAGTGTCGCGCGTGTAGCTGCAGTTGGCCAACACGGTGCCTTTGAAGTGCTTCTTGACATCAAAGGCGCTGAGCTGCGGACCGTCGTGCTGAAAGCCAAAGCCAAAGCCGTCGAGCATGGCCACGTAGCTGAGCCCGTGGTGACCCAGCTGCTCAAAGACGTACGAGAAGAACTCGGCGTTATCTGGGGCGCCCATGCCGCCGTAGCCACTGTTGGGTGAAAAGCGCGCGCCGATGCGGTTTGCTGGGTACACACTCTTGAGCGCAGCCACGATCTCCACGAGGAAGCGCGCGCGGTTCTCATACGAGCCGCCGTACTGATCAGTGCGAATGTTGGACGCCGCCTGGAGGAACTGGTCGATCAGGTGGCCATTGGCGCCGTGGATCTCGACGCCGTCAAAACCCGCGGCCTTGGCCAACACCGCACTCTTGCGGAAGGCTTCTACGACTTCAGCGACTTCGTCAGTGGTCAAGGCGCGAGGCATTTCATACGGCACTGCCTCGCCCTTGCTGTTCTTGGTCGTGCCGTCGCCAGGCACCTTGAGCGCTGAGGCCGAGACGAGCTCGCCCTTGGCACTGAAGCTCGAGTGGCCCTGACGACCCATGTGCCAGAGCTGCACGAAGATCTTGCCGTCCTTGGCGTGGACGCTGTTCACCACCTTCTTCCAAGCGACAAGGTGCTCATCCGTGTACAATGCGGGTGAGCCGTACCAGCCATAGCCCTGGTCTGAGACCGCGGTGGCCTCGGCAATGATGAGCCCAGCACCCGAGCGCGCTTCATAGTAGACCTCGTTAATCTCGACGGGTGAGCGGGTGAGTGGGTCTGAGCGGCCGCGGGTCATCGGCGCCATCACGACACGGTTCTTGAGCGTCAGGCCCTCGCCGAGCGCTAGCGGCGTGAAGAGCTTGTAGTCAGCAGTGGTCATGGTTAAGAGCTGGTTGGTAGGTGGCGTAGCTGGTGGAAATCCTTGTGTGCGTTGAGGGCAGTTAGAGAATGAGCTGAAGACAGCGATGGAGACTTCGTGTGAGGAGAGGTACCAGGAGTGCTGGTCACCTGGGACGCAATCGAAAATGATCGTGTCCCAAGTAACCGTCACTCTACGACCCGTGATCATTTCCGATTGCGTCCCAGAGGAGACCATCACTTTCCTACAGATGCTTCAGGTCCAAGAGTTCAGGTCCAGGATCTCACTCTCGAATTTTCCACAAGACACGCATTCCGAATGAACGCCATCACCAAGACCGTGCTCATCACTGGCGCCACGCGCAGCATCGGCCTCAAGTTCGCTGAGATGTACGTCTCACTCGGCTGGAAAGTCATTGGAACTGCTCGCGACCTCTCCAAGGCTCACCAGGTATCTACTGATTCATTGTATGGCAGGCCTATTGCATCACTGCTAAGCTCTGCTATATCATTCTCTGTAGCTCAGGGCACTCTCGCCATACAAGGTAGTGCAGCTCGACACCAAGGATGAAGTGTCGATCTTGAACGCCGCCAAGGAGCTTGAGGACGAAGCCATCGACCTGCTGATCAACAACGCCGGCGTCCTGGCTGGTGGCACCTTCGCCGAGTCCAAGACCGAGATGATGACACAGTTCGAAGTCAACTCCGTCGGTCCGTTCCTCGTCACGCGCGCCTTTGTGCCGCACCTCAAGGCCGCCGTCGCCAAGCACCACTCGGCTTCGGTCGTCCAAATGGCGTCATCGATGGGGAGTATCACGCTGAATAACGGTAAGTGGCATGGTTGCTTTGGCTACCGCGCGTCCAAGGCCGCGCTCCACATGCTCAACATGAGTCTCGCGCACGAGCTTCAGCCGACCGGTATCGGAGCCTTCACTCTCCACCCAGGCTGGGTCGCCACGGACATCAGCGGCGGCGTGGGCGAGATCGACCCGCACACAAGCGTCACGGGCCTCATCAACGTCATTGAAGGCCTCACGGTGGCTGAAACGGGCAGGTTCTACAACAACAATGGCGTCAGCATGCCCTGGTAGACTTGATACGGCTAGACATTGAACAAGTGAATATGAGATTGACACACTGATAAAGGTTGTATTATTGTAAATGGAGGTTTAGGTGCAAAGTCTAGGCCTTGTAGAACGGGAAGTCGATGTAGCCGACCGGGCCCTTGGACGAGTCCCAGTACGCCGTGTACGGCGCATCCGGGTTCAGAGGCACGTCCTGCTCGAAGCGCTCAGCCAGATCAGGTGTGCCGATGTACGGGCGGCCGAAGGACACAAAGTCCGCGGCCCCGGAGCGTACGGCACCCTCGGCGATGTCGCGCGTGTAGCTGTTGTTGGCCAGCACCGTACCCTTGAAGTGCTTCTTGGCGTCGAAAACCGTCAAGAGGCGGCACACGTCGTGGTAGCCGAAGCCGAAGCCATCGAGCAGCGCCAGGTACGCCAGGCCGTGCACGCTCAGCTTCTCAAAGAGGTATGTGTACATCTCGGCGTTGTCCGGCGATCCCATGCCGCCAAAGCCGCCGTTGGGACCGAGGCGAACGGCAATACGGTCTGCTGGGTACACGGTCTTGACAGCGTCGAGGATCTCGAACAAGAAGCGCGCGCGGTTCTCGAACGAGCCGCCGTACTGGTCCGTGCGCTTGTTGGAGACCGACTGGAGGAACTGGTCGATGAGGTAGCCGTTGGCGCCGTGAATCTCCACGCCGTCAAAGCCCGCGGCCTTGGCGAGTTCGGCACTCTTGCGGTAGTCCTCAACGATGCCAGCGATTTCATCAGTGCGGAGCGCACGAGGCGTCTCGTATGGGACGGCCTCGCCCTTGTTGTTCTTAGTCATGCCGTTGCCCGGCATGGCGATAGCCGAGGCGGAGACGAGCTCATTCTTGGCGCTGAAACTCGAGTGGCCCTGGCGGCCCATGTGCCAGAACTGGAGGAATATCTTGCTGTTCTTGGCGTGCACGCGGTCGACGACCTTCTTCCAGCCAGCGGCCTGCTCCTCCGTGTAGAGTGCAGGCGCGCCATACCAGCCGTGGCCCTGGTCCGAGACAGCGGTAGCCTCGGAGATGATGAGGCCGGCGCCCGAGCGCTGCTCGTAGTAGATCTCGTTGATCTCCGTGGGCACGCGGGTGACGGGGTCCGAGCGGCCGCGTGTCAATGGCGCGAGCGCGATGCGGTTCTTAAGCGTGAGGCCCTCGCCGAGCGCCAGTGGCGTGAAGAGCTTGTAGCCGGCGGTGGCAGACATGGTGGTGAAGATGAGGTGGAGGCTTGAGGTGCTGGTTCAATGGAGAATTGAAGAGTGAGAGACTGCTGCAGCATGGTGCCAACTGAGGATGGACGCCACAAGACGCAGAGGATGATGTGGTGTCTGAATGGCTACGCCAGCAGCTCAGATCGATCCTTCCATGAGCTTCCAAGCCAAGACGCGATGCACGTCAACCGATCCAGTTTACGCTATCAGCAATGGCGCTTCGGGCTCTTATCCTGATTGGTCTATATTTGCATTCACTGATTTTGATTGGCTGAAAAAGACCCTACTTGAACTTTGTTATTACCACCACGCAGCCATTCCCAATTGAGAAGATGGCGAGCAACGACAAGAAGACCGTGCTGATCACGGGCAGCAACCGCGGCATCGGTCTCGCATTCGCGACGCACTATGCCACGCAGGGCTGGAATGTCATCGCGGCCGTGCGCGACCTCGCCACGGCCGAGGACGTGAGTGATCCTATTGCTCGAAACACGACTGGACACGAGCAGCCGTGTGCTAACTGAGATCGAATTGAAACATGTGAACAGCTTAAGAGCCTCGCGCTCTTCATGCTCGTGCAGATCGACACGGGCGACGAAGCGTCGATCCTCAATGCCGCGAGCGAGCTCCAGGGCGTACCACTGGACCTGCTGCTCAACAATGCCGGCATCGGCGCGGCGGGCGGACTCCAGGAGGCCACGAAGGAGTCGCTCATGCGCCAGTTCGAGGTGAACGCCGTGGGTCCATTCCTCATGACGCGCGCGTTCCTGCCCAACCTCAAGCTCGCGGCCGCGGCTCGCGGCAATGCCGTGGTGGCGCAGATTTCTTCGCGCATAGGCTGTATCGACGACAACACGAGCGGCGGGCTGTACGGTTACCGCGCGTCCAAGACCGCGGTCAACATGATCAACGCGAGCCTCGCGGTCGACCTGAAGGATGATAAGATCACCGCGGTCGCGCTTCACCCGGGCTACGTGGTCACGCGCATCACCAACTTCACGGGCGGCCAGCAGCCGGCGGAGAGCGTCGCCGGACTCACGAAGGTCATCGAGGCACTCAAGCCGGAGGACACTGGCAAGTTCTTCAACTATGATGGTGCACTCATGCCGTGGTAAGGAGCACCCACGAGAGAGAGACGACGTAGCGTATTGCATACAGCGTGGGGGTATTATGGAAATATAACTGCCATTGCTGTTGGTGAAGTGAGCTGTACTTTTAGCTTTAAAGTGAGTGCATGTATTGAATGGAACGAAGCAGAACATAGCAACCTGAGCCAGTTGTACTCTAGCCTCTCCATAACACTCAGCTTCATGACGATGTCCACATGCTGGCTGTGCAACAAGAGCAGTCACTCAGTCCCTAATCAGACTCGGGATTAGGTCCCGTGATCAGAACTGGAGCAGCCAATCAGACCACTCCGGAGCTGAGCCAGAGTTATGTGACACCACTGATCTACACAATCCTTCTCGCGTCCTGCGTGGCGTCCTGCCAGCAAGCCATCCACGTCTCCGTTGCTAAAAGAACTCATTCCGCAATTCGCTTCTTCCCCACCACACCAGCATCCATGTCTGCCACCGCCGGCTACACGCTCAACACGCCCTTCACGCTCGGCGAGGGTCTTGTGCTCAAGAATCGCGTGGTGTTCGGCCCGCTCACGCGCGGACGCTCTGGCGCTGACCGCGTGCCGTCCGAGAACAACGAGGTCTACTACGAGCAGCGCGCCGGCGCCGGGCTCATCATCACTGAGGCCACGGGAATCTCCGAGACCGGCTACGGCTGGCACCATGCGGCCGCGCTCTACACTCCAGAGCACGCGGCCGGCTGGAAGCGCGTCGTAGACCGCGTACACGCTAAGGACGGCAAGATCTTCCTGCAGATGTGGCACATGGGCCGTCAGTCGCACTCGAGCTTCAACAGTAAGGGCGAGATCGTCTCGTCCTCGGCCATCCGCGTCGTCAGTGGCCACACGCGCGACGCCAACTACGTCGCGGGTCCGTACGAGACGCCACGTGCGCTCGAGACCGACGAGGTCGCCGGTGTCGTCGAGGACTACCGCAAGTGCGCCGAGCTCGCCAAGCAGGTGGGCTTCGACGGTGTCGAGATCCACGCGGCCAACGGTTACCTCATCGACCAGTTCCTGCAGACAGTCTCCAACACGCGCACGGACAAGTACGGCGGGTCGCTCGAGAACCGCGCGCGGTTCCTCTTTGAGGTCGTGGACGCCGTCAAGACCGTGTTCCCGGCCGACCGCATCGGCGTGCGCGTGTCGCCCAACGGTGCCTTTGCGGACATTGGCTCGGCCGACAATGTCGAGACGTTCACATACGTGATCGAGAGGTTGGGCCACCACGGCCTGGCGTACCTGGCCATGCTCGACGGCGTGGGCTTCGGGTGCCACGGTAAGTGCCGCGAGATGACGGCCTTCGAGGTCAAGGCGCTGTTCAAGGGTACGGTCATGGCCAACAACAGCTACACGCGTGACACGGCCGAGGGCGTGCTGCGCTCGGGCTGCGCCGAACTTGTGGGCTTCGGCCGCGCGTACATCGCCAACCCGGACCTGGCCGAGCGCTTCGCCAACGACTGGCCGCTCAACGAGCCCGCGGGCTTCGAGTGCTACTACAACTCGGCCCTGGGCGCCACGGGCTACACCGACTTCCCGTTCTACCAGCCAAAGGACGACGAGGCCCAGTAGATGATAGAGCCTTGGTGTATGATTACAATGCAATACTTGATTTGTGCTTCTTGGATACAACAATATTATTGTTGTTGGATGCAACAATAATATTGCTGTTGGAGCATGGTCTCTGATAATTTGTTGGTGCTTGGTGCTCAAGAGAGTGGGGGCCGGAGCTCTTGCAGCGGCACATGTGAGCTTGTGTAGTTGTTTCTGCGGCTGGTGAACTGTACCCACCTGTGTGACAATACGAGGTGGATATCCTGGCTTCAGTATGCGCAAGCAGCCACTAACAACAATCCCAGCTTGTTCCCTCGTCACAGATGCTTCTCCCGCAAACCGTTGGCGCTCGCTCACACACACTTGCGCACAAAACAGCTTTGACTACCAAGCAACAAGCAAACATCTAAGCAAGCCAACGGCAATGGAGTACGACGCACTACTGGTGGACTCGTGGCGGCACAAGGGCGCCATCTTCCTGCTCAACGCGCTCGTGATCGTCGAGAGCGCGCTCATGCTCTCGCACTCGACGGACCCGTTCTTCGACACGATGACGCAGCCCACCCCGGCCTTCATCGCGTTCATGCTGCTGCAGATCGGCTTCCTGGGCGGCTCGCTGCTGCTGGGCTGCGGCACGTGTGTAAGCAGACTGCGCTTCGTGCAGGCGAACCGCGGGCTTTTCGTCGTCAACGCGCTCACCTACGCAGTCTACGCCAGCGTCTTCTTCGTCGTGGACAAGAATGCAGAGCACGGCTGCCTGGCCATCGGCGCCGTGCTGGCTGCAATGCTGGGCGCGTGGCTCTGCAGAGGCTACGAGAGGATCCTCGAACTCAACTATGTGGGTGAGCAGCTCCCGACCGAGTCCCCGGGCTTCGCGCATCACAAGCTGCAAGCGAACGCATGATAGATGGGCGTGTCTGTGTTTGGAATAGGAGACTTGGTGGCGTATATATACTTGTTTCTTGTTATCGTTGTGCTTTTGCTTACTCGAGTGTACCTATGCAGCATGCTCACTTTTTCCAGGCCGGCGTGGTCATGTGCGCGCCACGGCCTCGTCCGCCCGGAGACACCGCGCTGAAGTTGAACTGCGTCGGCGGCTGCAGCACCGAGAGGTTGGGCACGAAGCCCCCAACGGCGGCGACGCTCGGCGGCGAGTTGACTCCGTAGCTCTCGCCGTAGAACTCGTTCACGAGCGCCGCGGCCCACTGCGACAGATGCTCCTCGCCGGACTGGAACTGCACGGCCTCGAGCGCGTCGATGCCCTCGTTCACCTCCACGAGGTGCACCCCACGGGGCGCGACGCGCAGCACGTTCTCGATGAAGCGCAGCGAGTTGCCGACCACGGCCACGTCCGCGGCGCTTAGATACTGCAGGAAGCCCTTGATCACGTCCAGCGCGAGCACTTGTTCCAGGTGCGTCGCGCTCGTAAGGGCGATGTTCGTGAGCGCAAACGCCACCTCGCGACGCACCTCGAAGCTCCCGTCGTGGAACTGCTGGCCCAGCAGCGGCAGGAAGTGCGCACTTAGCAGCACTTCAACCACCTGGCCGTCGAGCGCGGCGAGGTTCGAGAGCACCCACGCGCTCTCGCTCGCCAAGTGCGCATGGCTCGCAGCCACGTCCGGCTGCAGGAACTCGCGCAGCTTTGGCAGGAACGGCGAGTCGGCACTCAGCAGTCCGCGCACGAACGGCATCTGCCACTCGTCCGTGTGGTGGTCCACCGAGCCGCAGCAGATGTTGCCAAACACGCGCAGCAGGGGCGTGAGCAGCAGCTCGTTGGCCGTCGCAAAGTACTGCAGAAGCACAGCCAGGAGGCCGCTCTCGAGCATGAGCTGCAGGTACTGCTCCTCGCGCGCCGTGAGGAAGCTCAGCAGCCACGCCACTTCGATCACCACGTCCTCCGAGAACGAGTGCGGCTGGCCCTGCATCAGGCCCGCAGAGAGCGCTGGGATGATGCCGGCGTCGATGAACGCCTTGGCCGACGTCTCGTGGCCGCGCGCCATGTTCGAGAGCGCCCAGGCGCAGTTCTTCGCGAGCTCCTTCTCCACCGCCGGGTTGGCGAGCAGCCGCACGAGCGGCATGACCGCGCCGCTCGCGATAAGCTGCTGGCGGAACTCCTCGCAGTCGGCCGCGATATTGCCCAGCACCCAGGCCGCGTGCTCGGCGAGCGTCACGTTCGTGCCCTCGAGGAACTGCAGCAGCCGCGGTACCGCCGGAAGCACGAGCTTCGTGTGCTCGTACTGGCCGCTCGCGATGTTGGTAAGGCACCAGAGGATCTCGCGGTACACCTCGCCGCCCGTGCGCGTGGCGCTCGCCAGCGGCGACGCTGAGTTGAGCAGGCTCACCATGATCGGCACGATCTGTACAGGCAACGATTCACATTAGTGACCATCCCAATCCAGATATGTAACAACAGACTATGACACTAATGGATAACTCACGCCCGACTCGATGATCTTCTCGACGGCGGCGTAGTCGTGCTCGTGGGTCGAGAGCATGACGCGGATCTCGCGCAGCACGTCGAAGCGCTCCTGGTGCGAGTCGATGGATGCGGAACTCGTGTCCGCGAGGATGGCCACGAGCTCAGCGATGTCGCGGCCCGTGAGCGCCACCTCGTCCGAGGACATGAGCCGGCGCCGCTTGGTCTGCACAGCCTGGCGCCGCTTGTCCTTGCGCACTTGCGTGGTCACACGGTCGCGCCGCGCCTTGAGCGCGCGGGACTCGACTGCGCTGTCGTGCTTTTTGAGGGACGAGCGCGTCATGGGAGCAGGTAGCAAGCAGGTGGTGGTCGTTGAGAGGGAGACGTGAGGAGATGGCGAATGGCTCTCTTTGGCTCGTTATGCGGAGCTCTTCAACCGTAGTGACAAAGAAGCGGAAACGCCCCGCGGTCAGAAAGAGGGTTCCACACCATACAGTGATCAAGTGAAATTTGCTGGGTTTTGAACTGGAAGCGAACTTACTGGGATAAAATAAAGAGGCAAAACGCTCTCCCAAATCTTCAACATAAAATTATTGCATACTGTAAAGCAGTCAAAATTGGACATATTTGGAGTTCTTGATATACCGTTTTTCTACCACCAAAACTATACAATTTGGCGGGATGGACGATATCATTTTAATCTCCCCCCCCACTATGTCATTGAAAGGATCAAAACCTATTCTATCGAAATTCATTAGCAATACCGGAATTTTGACCCTTTCAATAACATAGTGGGGGGAAGATTAAAATGATGTCGTCCATCCTGACTTGAATACCGGTATATTAAAACGATTTTTTTGAACCGCTTCTAGAGAAGAAAAAAAAACACTTTGTCGCTGAGCTTCGTTCAAGGTCACCAGCCGGATGGGGCAGGGGTCTGGTCATGGGCGCCGCCAAGGCTCAGCAGCTCAATGCAGCGCATTGCTAGGCAACACCGTCGCCTGGTCCAAGCCTGTGTCCTTCTTTCGTTTTGCATCACGCTGTCGCTTTTACACTTGGGATACGTTCTGTCTTCCTGCGCGTATGTCTGGCGATGAAAGCGTGTTCTTCACCAGCTTCTTATCATGCGCGTTATATAGAAAATGAATGCCACATACTCAGCCACTTCTCCCTTCACTGGTCTCTAGCTGGCTTCTGCTGCCTCATGCTCCGTGCCTGGGTTCGGGTTCTGGATCACAATCAGCGCGTATTCTTTGTCTGCAACACAACAATATAAACCCCATAACATAACGCCATTAGTTCACCAAAGACAACCAATTGCACGCCACATCATAACCAAGCCACACACAGCAACAACAACAACACCAACAGCAGCAGCAGTCGTATGATAAGCACCTGGGGCGATCATGATCTCGTGTTTCTTGGAGCGGATGCGCAGGAACGTCATGTCGTTCGTCGGATCGAGCGTGCGGATCGTGGACTTGGCCTTGGCTGCGAGCTGCGAGATGAGCGCCGCGTGGTCCATCGCGAACTCCTCGTCGCTTGTGGACGAGTAGATCGGCACACCCTCCTGGTTGACGATCAGCACGGCCTGCACGCCCTTGTGGCTCTTGATGCGCTTGATCGTCTCCTCGGCCTCGTACCCCGGCTGCTCACAGCAAAATAAAGCAACAACAGCATGCACATTAGCAACAGCGCTAGCAGCTGGTCACGTGTATATCATGGCGACTGCAGATCCAGCACGCCCACAGCGGATACGCCGTCACATGTACGCACCATGTTCGCTGCTCTTCTTGTCTTTCTGGGTCTGCTGGCAAAAATGAGAGTCGTTTTCACATTCGCAGGGCAATTGACCTATGTTTACAGCCGACTGATCGGAAAAGTCGTATCATGTTCAAATATAGGTTAATTGTCCTTGTTTGTTTGTTTTTATAATTGATATTGAACTCACAGGTCTCCTGGATTGATGAGCTGCCAACCTACTTTGAAAAGCACCAAGACAGAGAGAGGCCTACGACCTCATTGTAGAGCCCGTGGTCTGCCGGGTCGCCGCAGACTCGGGATTGAACTCGGGGTTCTCGAGAAACTGGAGAAAGAGGTTCGCGAGCCGCTTACGCAGGCCCTCGAGACTCTTCTCCTTGCGGCCGCGGTTGAGCATGTCAGCCTCGCGGTCGATGAGCTCCGTGATCTCCTTCGTGAGCGCGCACTCGAACTCCTTGACGGTCCACTTGACGTGCAACAGCACGTCCAGGCGCTCGTCCACGGACACCAGCCCCGTCTTAAGCCCGTGGTAGAGGTCCATGAGCTCCTTGGCGCGGATCGTGAAGGGCGTATGCACCTCCTTGACGCCGCCGTCGCCCATCTGCCACTGCTTGGGGCGCGCCATGAACTGCAGCATGCTTTCGATGCGCTGCTTGCGGTTCGCGTCCGTGGCCGTGAGCTTGAGGCGATCGATCGTCTGCAGGAGCTTGGTCTCCTTGGCTAGGATCGCCTCGAGGGCGCTCTGACGAGCCTCGGCGTCCAGCTTGAGGTCGTCGTTCACCTTGCGCGTCTCAAACTGGCGCCACTTGTCCAGTTCGTTGTACAGGACCTCAAAGTCGCCCACAGTCTTGGGGTGCATGCGGCGGAAGACCTCGCGCTTCTGGTACGAGGCGTCCTCGAGGGCGTTCTCGTGGGCCTCGAGCTCGCCGACGACGAGGATTCGGCGCCTCTGCTCGCGCAGACTGTAGACGTAGGCGCGCGCCTTGTAGCCTCGCCACAGCCGCTCCAGCAGCAGCGCCGAGTCTTCGCGCAGACTGTCGAGCTGGAACGAGTCAAAGTACGGCTTGGCTAGCAGCTGCCGGTCGCAGGACACGTCAAGGCGCAGGTCACAGCGCGCCATCTGCGTGCCCGACTCGCGCGAAGTCTGCAGCGACCGCGTCACGAGTTCCTGAGTCTGCGTCTCACGGTGCGCGCGCGTGACCCCGAGATTCCGACGCGCTCGGGAGAGAAAGGTCTGTGCAGATACAGTGTCCGTTTAGAATGGATGGCTAGTCTAGGCGAACTATATGAGGTAGACGAACCTGGGCCGAGGCGTGGTGGAAGAGCTGCTGGGTCTTCCGGTGCCGGAAGCCACCTAGATACGCCTTGTGGCCCTTGAATTTCTCCACGTCCACGTAGATCGTGTGGTATCGGTCCTGTTCCTCTATAATATACAATAGGACAGGCACAATGTCAAGCCTTCAGCTATAGACAAGCAGATCCCACGAGACACGGACCACATACCGTCGTAAACCTGGACGGGGATCCGGTCAGGCATAACATACTCGTTCGTGCTCAGCTTCTTGGCCACGTACGCCTGTACCACGGCCTCCTCGCCATTGTTGCTGGCTCCGTGGTTCCCGTTAAACCCGAACGAGGAGAGTGGCGTGTCATTGAGACTCAAACCAGGTGCTGGGTGCAAGCCTGGGAACGCAACGAGGTCCGCATTGAGTTTCAGATCGCTGCAGATCGCGTCCGTGAGCTCGCCAATCGTCATCTCGGGTGTCGCGGTCACGCGATGACGCACATTGTCTGGCTGGAGAATAACGAGAAGCGAGAACTCGACGGCGCTGGGCGCTGGGTCACCTGCTTCAGTCTCAATCTCATCATCTTCCTGTTCAGTTGAGCTTTCGGGCGTGTCTGCGGCTCGGAAGAACTCGGACATGGCCTCGTGGCCACGGGATGAGGTCGACCGAGGCTCCAAGGACGAATCGTCGTCCGTCTGGACCTGCATCTCGTGCCCCGCTGCTGCTGCGTTTCCATCATTATCAGCGTCCATTGATGCTCAGTTTGTGCCTGAAGATGAGGCGCAACAGACTCTCACCACGCCGACCTTTTCGAGACCGCGTCGTTTCACTCGCTCAGCCTTGAGAAACGG
>JAASFV010000760.1:0-15500 GCA_023334015.1 Globisporangium paddicum
CCTACCTCCAAGGTGGGGAGCCCCACCACCAGCGGGTGCAATTGACAAGCGCCTAACGTCACCACTAGTAAGACTGCAGTGACTGCGTTCAGTCACTCATGACACGCTGAGCTGCTGGTTGAAGTGATGTCCCGCTGAGCACGCACCACGCACCCACTGATTGGCTCGTTCGAGTGTATGGACTGAACGGAACCGCTGGGCGCGCGCCTCGAGCCAATGGACGACCAGCGAGGTTGATCATGAGCCTGTTCGTCTCCCAAGCATAGATGAGAGCGTCCGCATCCCATCCGACACTGGGATGAGTTGACCGTCAACATCCTCGTCAGCTCAGGCAGTGGCTTGGATTCCAGCGTGGGATCCGACTGAACGGACTGGAAGGACTGGCCAGCGCTCGCCTGGGCTGAGATGCCACTGGCGTCTGCGACATAGAGTACATCTCATGAGGTCTCTAATATTGAGATTGAATTAATCTCGCTCGCTCGGATGACACTGAACCCAGGCAAAGCAATACACCTTCGTGGGAACCACCACTCAGTGCGCTGGGTCTAGTGGTGTACTGTACTGGTATGCACTTGATGATGGATGATGAATGAATGGCTGGACGTCATCCACTGGACTGGTCGGTGAATGACTACCACTGACTATCACTCACAAACCGCCATGTTTGCGTTTGAGGCTGCTCATGCGTCTTGCCGACGCTGCTCCCGAGTGGTGACGGCCACCAGCGACTCATTGCTCTGGTCAACAGACTTGGGCTCCGAGCTTTGCTGGAATATGAATATCTCTTTGTGCAGTTCATGCAACTAAACTAATACATATCTACTGTGAGGCTTTCAAACACCCTCGGCAAGTCGAGCGAGAGCCTCAGTCGATCCACGCACATCTCCACATCCTGGTCACGTGATGCGAGTTCTCGCAGGACCCGCAGGTCTACAAGGCCGCGGTACTGCCGATAGAGCCATTCGCTAATCTCCACGTGGCGATTCGCAACCGCATCGACGAACGCGTCCTCCGAGGAGCCCTCTTTGCGATGCGCATACAGGAAGATCGCTGTTTCAAAGTGTCCTGACGAGCACGCCCAGTCCATCGCGGCGCTGGTGCAGCCCTCGGAACGATTCTCGTGAAGCCACTGCACGATGTTCAGGAATCCTGAGCCAGCAGCACGGTCCATCGCAGCGCGTGTGCAACCTTCGCTGCGATTGTCGTGGAGCCACTTGACAGTGCCGAGGCGGTTCGACGCGGCTGCCAGGTCCATGGCTTTGGTCGTGCAGCCTTCACTCCGGTGCTTATGCAGCCACTTGACAACGTCGAGGTGGCCATTCCCAGCAGCGCTATTCATAGCTGTGGTCGTACAACCTTCCGATCGGTGAGCATGGAGCCATCTAACGACCTCGAGGTGGCCGAACTTTGCCGCCTCATCCATGGCGTGCGCCGTACATCCTTCTTCTCGATTCTCGTGAAGCCATTGCACGATCTCCAAGTGGCCGTTGGCAGCCGCAGTATTCATCGCATCGACTGTACAGCCGTCCTTGCGGTGCAGATGGAGCCACTGGACGATTTCCAGGAAGCCTCTGTTGGCTGCGCCGTCGATCGCGTAGCTGGTGCAGCCTTCAGTACGATTCTCGTGGAGCCACTCGACGATTTCAAGGTAGCCGTTCGATGCTGCGCCGTCCATCGCCCAGCTCGTACAGCCTTCATTCCGATTCGCGTGCAGCCACTGGACGATTTCCAGGTGCCCATTAACAGCCGCCTTGTCCATCGCCGTCGTCGTGCAGCTACCAGTATTCTTGGTAGTTTCGAACCACTGCAGTACCTTGAGGTCGCCCCAGCGGGCCGCAAAGTTCATCGCCTGGCGGTTGCAGCGACCAATGTTGGCCTCCTGGAGCGCTTGCAGCGCCTCGAAGTGGCCATACACTGCGAAGAGGTTGAGAGCGAAGAGCGGATACTCCTTGTGCTGGAACTCACGCTCAAATAGGAACCTGGCGACGTCGATGTGGCCATTCGCGATCGCGCGGTCAAACGCACAGTAATGCGATACGCTCTTGTTGTTCTTAGAGCTCTGGTCTTTGAGGTACTTGACAATCTCCAGGTGGCCGTTCGTCGCTGCGTGGGTGAGCGCTTCGTGGCTGGACAGCGGCATCGCGGAGTGGACTTCCAGCCATTTATACGCGTCTAAGCTACCGCTGCTCGCTGCGTTGTTGCGGCTCGTCTGCGTGGCACGGAGACCGTCAAAGCGCTCGTGGAGCCACTGGAGAGCTCGCGTATCGCCGATCGCAGCCGCTTGCTCCATCGCAGGAGTGGCATCCGCAGTCATACAGTACGCGTGCATCAGCGCCAGTATGTCCACGTTACTGGCTTGGACCGCGTTCGCCAAACCGCAGGTGAACAAATGCCGGCGGTACAGAGGGTCGACGGCTGGTACCTGGACGTCCAAGCGTGCGATCAGGCGACGCAGCAGCCATGCAAAGCCCGCAGCACAGGCACGCGGAATTGTCCACTGCGCTTGTGCTGAGCCATCGAGGAAGCTGCTGACCGCCGCGGCGACGTGAGCGAGCGCGTCGACGTCTGGTCGTGAGCGACACACGACTGCTGCGGACGCGAGTGGCGGCGCTGGTCGCGGGCTCATGCTGGTTGCGCGGTAGTGCAGATGTTGACGGGTGCGCTCGCTACGGCACTGCTGCCGCTTGAGCGCGAACTGCCCGTGGGCACTGGTGACATGATAGGCAGCCAGCTGGGCAGCTCATAGAGATAGAGCACCAAGGCGACGAGAGTGTTTTATACTGGCGCTTAGTCCAGGATGGACGACATCACTTTAACCTTGGCCCCACTATGCTATAAAAAGGGTCAAAACCTCTCCATTATGTATCGAAATTCATTAACAATACCGGAGGCTTTGATCCTTTTATAGCATAGTGGGGCCAAGGTTAAAGTGATGTCGTCCATCCCGCCAAATTGTATAATTGTGACGGTAAAAGTCGGTATCTTCAAAAAATCAAAAATGTCCAAGCAAAAGTTAATTTGTCGGTAATATTTAGACATTTTGGACAGTATCAAATCATAGAGATCCATTGGGTTTCTGCAATATCAAATTAGAGAAGATGAACAGTAATTTGTGGCTCCCTCTATAGATGCACTAATTGATCATACCTTTTAGGCTATCTAAAAAGGTTCAACATGCGGCATAACATAATGCCGATGAGCGAAGCGGCGTGGCTTTGGCCCACGACGTCGGCACTCGATCCGTTCAGGCACAGGATCGACGGCATGTCCGTTTCATGGTATGTTCACGAAGAAGTTGCTCTACGTGATCTTTAAAGAGTGGCTCCTAACTACTCTGTGTGCGTATGCTGATGAGAGCTTGCGGGCTCGCAAATATGACCTTCATGCCTTACAAGATGTGGCTGAGTGCGCGAGCTCAGGGATCAAATGTAGCCTGTCACTGGTAGTAGAAACAGAGTCGGGGAACATGAACTGCCAGGTTCATCTGTGCGAGAGACATCGCTCAAAGCGCCTAATGAGTGAGTACCATGCTTGTGAATGTTCTGAGTATGAGTTGTACTTGGCTTTGCTAAACTCTGTGTAGGAACACTTGTCCAGCAAGCCACTCAACCGTCTTGAGAGCAGTGCCAGCCCACGAGACTCGATTGTCTGAAGTCAATCATGAAATGCCATCTAGTACACGCAATATCAGATGACTGTTGCGTGTTATGTGTATTTCTTACAAGGTGGTGCTAGTTCGTGTCTTCGAGCTCGTGTCGGACGCCTCGGTGACCGAATACACGGGCGGAGGACTACTAGTCGCATTGGTGGCACCAGGCACTGCACTCTCTCCACCGCATGCAACACCATCGCCGCTTTTCGCCTTCGAGAGTCGGGATGGGGGCCGCTTCGGATTATCCAGCATGCCAAACGAGGTCGCAGCCATGAGCGGCAGGTTCTCCTGGTACAGCGACGTGGTGCTGTGAAGCGAGTCGGTGCGACCGAAGAGCACGCCACGGGCGACGATGAGCTGCAACATCATCTCGAACACGCGCACGCACTCAGACGGCTGGCGGATCGTCATGAGTCCCACCTCCTGCCCACCCTGCACGCCAGTGGTCTTCCAGGCCTCGTTCCCGGTATCTCCCGTCCCGTTAGCGGCATCATCAGTGGCGCTGTTCTCCTCGCTGGTGGCGAGCGCCTCGTCCTGCCAGAACTCCTTACGCGACTCAACAATGTCAAAGAGGAGCTCGCTCCAGGCCGCCTCGGTCTTGGTGTTGCCAACTTCGCCTGCGCGCTCGCGCCGGCACATCTCGCGATACGCCTCCACGGCGATGCTCAGCGCGCTTTGGAACAGCGGCCGCGACAGAATCACCTGCAGCAACGCCTCGGAGCTTAGCGATAGCAGGTCGCACGCGCACACGGTCTTGACCGTGCACTTGCTGATGGAGTAACCCAGCAGTCCCTGCTCGCCGAAGAAGTCGCCGTTCTTCAGCCACACCTCGGCGTTCTGGTAGCCCAGCACGTAGAGTGAGACGCTGCACGACACGAGGTGGCCCTTGACTACAAAGTACATCTCCTTGGCTACGCTACCTTCCACGAGTACACACTCGTCGCGCGGGAAGCCCTCGTATTTGAGCTGCTGGCTAACCGCGTGCAACAACAGCTCGAGCTCGCGGTCGTGCGGGTGGCTCGTCGTGATGGGCCGGAAGACGCTCGCGAGGAACTGGTGCAGTGGCGCGCTTGCGATGTACTCGATCGACTCGGTGCGGATGAGCAGCGGGATCTCGTCGAAGAGCGCCTGGTAGTTCACGCCGCGGTGCGCTGACCAGAGCGACGAGAGGAACGCGTGTGCGCGCGCCTTGAGTCGGCCGCTCACTTGCCAGCGCTCCAGGTACAGGTTGATCGCGATATGGTTCTTGCGGAACTCGACCTCGTTGCTGATGTACGAAGTGTACAAGTTGGCGATCTCGCCGATCATGAACGACATGGTGAGCAGCCCCACGAAGGACACGGACGTGCTGAAGATGTAGTCGAGCTCTTTCACGGGCGTGAACGTCTTACCGCGCTTCACAAAGGCCGTCGTGGAAAAGAAGAACCCACGCAAGAAGCGTAGCAGCAGCCAGTCCGCCGCTGGGTCCTCGGATGGCTCGCTGAGGAACGCCACGGGCGCAGACCAGTTGTTCCAATCGCTCAGTCCACTGTCGGTTGTGCTCTCCATCCTGGACATGACGCTGATGGAGAAGTAGGCGCAGGCGCACCAGTGCATGAAGACAAAGTAGAGGATCCAGAGCGTGCCGATGCGGTTCGTCTCGTACGACACGCTGCGCCGGTTGATCTCCTTCATGTAGTGCGGGAAGTTGATGAGCTTGAGGCATCGGTTGATGCGGAACCAGGGCGACGTGTAGAAGTCCGAGAGGAAGTGGTCGATGGGGAATGCCGCGAGCGCGTCCCACCAGAGCCGCTCCTTCTTGTACGCTAGCCGATGGCGCTGCTCGTACAGCTCCATGGACGCCGAGCCTTCGCGCATGTTCCAGTTAAGCCAGATGTCCCACGCGAAGAGCAGCTCGCTCACCATCTCGAGCACGCGTATGCCGATCGGGAGCACGCTGTAGCGCTCGAGCGGGTCGAATGAGATCCGGTACGGTGCGGCCAGCGACATGAACACGCTACTGGCTGCGATCGCTTGGAGCCACCGCACGTGGAACGCGCTCTGCGCCTCAGTGCATTGTAGCAGCCCGTCGATCCAGAGCGGCGATGCCTCTCGCTCCAGACGCAAGTCCGAGACGCTACTGGTTTTTCGTTTGCTGGATCGGCGCGCAGTCGGCGAGACGTTCGCCGACCCAGTCGCTGACGAGATAGACGAGTTGTGGCTCGACACGCGTTGGATCATGCGTCTAGAGCCGCTCGCGAAGCGGTCTGATAACTTCCTGTTCTGGTTGAGATCGCTCACCTTGGTGGCGTCCAGCACATCCATCTGCGCGAGCCCTTTGTCCGCCAGCACGGACACATCTTGCTGCTCCTCCATGTAGAGGTTGCACAGGTGCTGCTGCTCCTGCTGGATGTTGACGATCTTGAGCACCTTCTTCTTCCACTCCGGGTATCGCTCGAACACGAGCTCGAGTGACCGACGCGTGAGCTTGTAGAGCACGCACGAGGTTCGCGAGCGCGTGTGGGCGCTCCGCGGCTTGCACGAGAAGAGTGCAACCTCGCCAAAGTAGCTCCCGGACGAGAGCTCATTCACCTTCTTCATCTGGGACATGGCATGAGGCTTCTTCGGGTCCCCCGTGGAGAAGTACGTGCGAAATCCCGTGGATGAGGATGCGGTCGCTGCTGCTGCTGCTGTGGCTGTCGCTGTGCGCGGTGGTCGCTCGTTCGAGAGTTTCCGTCGCAGCGTCTCAATAGGCACGAGCACGTCCAGGATGCCCGTGAACACAAAGTACATGTCGCTGCCTTCTTCCCCGTAGCGACACACGTACTGGTCCTTGACGATGAGCACCTGGGAGAACTGGGATACGAGCATGCGCGTAACCGAGCCCTCCATGCCTGAGAGGAACGCCACCTTGAGGATCATGGGCTGCAGGTGCACGAGGCGAATGTCCGTAAGCAGCGACGGCGGCAGACAGCGCTCGAGGATGTGTTCCTGCGTGATCGTGTGGAAGCGCTGGAAGAAGAAGTACGTCTTGAGCTTGTCCTCGATCGCCGGTGGGAGCTGGAAGTGAGCCAATAGGTGCCGCAGCGAGCTCAGCTTGGCGTTGAACTCGCGCGTGTCGGCGTCCAAGAGCTCCACGACGTCTGAAAGATTGCCCACGATGAACGCGAAGAGGAAGAAACCGCTGAGCAGCACCAGCACTGTAAACAGACACTGGGGCGACGTCTTCGGCATTTCGCCCGAGTATGAGGCCGACATGAGCCCCAGCGACCAGAAAATCGCTGCCGAGTATTGGAACATTCGGCTCTCTCCGACAAGGCTTGCCGCTCGAGCCCACTTGCTCGCGTCCACCACTGCCAAGGTCTCGGTGTGAAAGTTAAACCAGATACAGCCGTACCAGTGCGAGAGCAGGAAGGACACGAACACAAGCTTGGCGATGCGCAGCTCGAGCGTTCGGTTCAGGTACTGGTTCTCGAGATTCGCAAAGGCGCGCGGGGCTCGCAGCATTCGGAGTAGCTTGTTCAGATTGAGCATCTCCTTGCGACAGGCGAAGCTCGGCAGCATCCAGTTGACGACAAAGAGCGGCAGGATGGCCGCGATGTCGAGCCAGAAGTGCCTCGAGCGCACGTAGCGCTTCTTGATGAGCTTGAGCTCCATGATCTTGTTGCCGTACTGGTAGTACCCGAGGCGCGACTGGAAGAAGAGGTCCAAGCAGAAGCTGAACTCGAGCAGCACGAGTACGGCGTCCGAAGCCACCACACGTGGCTGCCAAACGCCAAAGCTTATGTCGTAGATCACCTTGAAGCTCTGCACGGACATGAGCGCAAACATTCCCACTTCCCACGCCGACGTGCTGCTCGCATCGGGGTCAAACACGACCTCTTCGATGCCCAGGTACTTGAGAATGCGGTGCTCGAGTGTGTCCTTCTGACGTGTGGGCGTGCCACTGCCTGTGCGGTCGATGGGCGCGAGCTCCTGGGCTTTCGCGAGCTTGGGATCCACTAAACGCTTCTCGAGCGCCTTGAGCGCCATGGACAGCGTCGGAAACGTCTTGTGCATCGCGTTGAGGTGCTCACGTCCCAGGAAGAGCAGGATACAGCCCGTGATCGCGGTCAGGCGCTCGGCGTAGCTCACTGAGCTCTCGTTCAAGTGCAGCGACGCTGTGCCGATGAAACCTCCCTTAGGGATCGTCCTTGGTGCGCCTCCGTTGGAAATGATCACGACGTCGCCTTCCAATAGAAAGAAGAGACCACTTGCGTAGTCACCCTGGCGATAGATCGTCTCACCCTGGCCGTACAGGATGAACTTGACATTGTCGACAAAGACCTGCTCGAGGTCGTCCAACACGCTGAGCACGCCGTGCATGAGCGAGATGGTCTGCAGCGCCGGCTTGCACATGCTGCGCAGCACCTGACGCTTGATCGTCTCGGGTAGTTCGTTCAGCAGCTCATTGACGATCGCGCCTCGATGCGACGACCACCAGAAGTCTAGGAACGCGCTCACACGGTGGTGTACCTCGAGGGGTGCGTTCTGGCAGCGTAGGAACTTCTGGATGCGCGTTCGCGTGATGAGAAACTCCTTTTGCTCCAGCGCCGAGGCCGTGAAGCGCTTTTGCACTGTGTCGATCAGGTACGCCGTCCAGGCCAAGCTGCAGATCATGATCCCGAGCGCAACCTCGTATTCCAAGTCGCGCGTTGGCTCGATGGTCTGTCCCCTCGTGGTAAGTGTCGTCGTTGCCAGGAAGAGCGACCGCGTGTACTGCATGCTCAGGATCACACCAAGTTGGTTCACGCTGTAGGTTCGATTCCTTGGATCGAGGTACACGACGTCGCCCGAGTCGAGCGTTACCTGTCGCAAGTCCAGGTCGTCCGATGGCATCCACCCGTCTGAGTCAACACTGAAGCCCTCACGCTGCGTGAGTCCAAAGTGGAGACAGGTAACCAAATGCACGAAGAGCAGGAACGTCACGACGGAGAGCACGAGCTTCGCGTGGTTGTACACGCGGAAGTTGAGCTCCCACTCGCGGAAGTGACCGTGCACACGCCAGATGCGAGCCAGTCTGGGCACGCGCAACCACGCTGGGTTGACCATTGGCACCCAGCAGAGCAGCAGGTCGTAGGGAAGCAGGCAGAGCAGGTCGGCGAAGAACGTGCCTCCTCTCACATAGTGCGCTGCGATCCTCGTGGGGTGTGTCATCTTCTCGTGGTCGGCGTTTATGTACGTGAGGTGGCAGTTCAGGTACAGATCCGCGATCAGCACGAGATCGGCGACCGCGTGAAGCGTGCCAAGGAGGACTACTGAACAGTTCATGAGCGGGAATGACAGTAGCAGCGGGATGAAGATACAGTTAAACAGCAGGTGCAGCTGCAGGATCAGAAGCCAGGCTTCCCGTCGAGGTGACGTCGCATCGATGGCCTTGGACAGCAGCAGCTTGGACCAGAAGGCCTTGGCCGCACGCCCGTCGCGCTCCTGCTGCAGCAGCATGCGACTGGAGAGGTTGTCGTAGAAGCCCTGGATCGCGTCCTGTGGGCCGGGCCCACCGTTTATAGAGCCTCGGCTGCGTCGTGTGAGAAACGACATGCCGCTGGACACGTGCTTGGCGAACGCAGACTTGCTGCGCATGAGCTGTGGCCGCTTCTTGGGCGATACTTTGGGCAGGATGATCGGTGAAGTGTTGAGCTCCTTGCGCTCATTCTGCGACCGGGCGTTCATGCTGAATTCGGCGTGTCTGGCCGCAGACACGTTCTGCGACGACTTGCTGCGGCCCAGCGTGGGCTTCTTGGCGCCGAAGGGAAGTGCGCTGTTGGCGGATTTCTTCTTCTTGAGGCGGTTGCGGTGGTTGGGGATCTCCGTGGAGAGCTGGTAGAGCGTCGTGAGCATGAACTCGTCGCCCGTGGGCTTGTCTCCCGTGGTGGCGTGCTGTCGCTGGTTCACGATCTCGTCGACCGTCTTGGAGATGAGCACCGCGTAGTGCGGGTAGCCTTCGAGTACGCGCTCCGTGTGGAACCGCGAGAGGCGGTAGAGCGTGCAGTAGGACGTCGTAACGACCGTCGCGGACCGCGGGCGCTTGGAGAAGACTGAGACCTCGCCGAAGAAGCTGCCCTGCTGGAGTTCGCGCACGCGCTTGCCGTTCACCAGGATGTGGAGCACGCCCGAGTTGACCACGTACATGCAATCGCCGGCGTCGCCCACGCTGAAGAGCGTATAGTGCGCCGGCAGCGAGATCATCTCGAGCAGACTCGTGAGCGCGACGATGAACTGGTCGTTGCAGTCCTTGAAGAGCGGGATCTTAGCCATCATGCCCTTGAGCAGCTCCACTTGGATGTCCTTGGAGATGGACGGACACAGGAGCTTGACCACTTCGCGGTCGTTCGACTCGGCGTCTGTGTAGTGGCGCTTGATGAACTCGACGACCTGAGACTGTAGCACGTCGGGTACGTGGTGAAACGACAGCAGGTGCCTCAGCTGATTGATACGCGCCTCGGCGACCACGGCTTGACTGCTCTCACTCTTGGAAAGCACGAAGAGTACTGCACACAAATACGTGAAGAGCGCAAAGCCCGTGAGCGCCACGAGGATCGTGAAGAGGAACTCCTGGTTGCGGGACGGCAACCCCCCCTCGTAGACGCCCGTGAGCAGTCCCAGTCCCCAGAATAGCGAGATGACGTACTTGGAGTGTAGCTTCTGCTGTTCAAACGACGCGCTAGGCAGCCATTCGTATGCACTGTCGGCCGTATCCCAGCCAAATGTAAAGCGAGCACAGGCGATCAAGTGCGCGATGAAAGCCGTGGCAATGAGTACCTTGGAGAGCTTGAGCACGACAAAGTGTTTCGAGAAGATATCTTCCAAACTCGAAAAGTACGCGGACACGCGCCATATGCGCAGGATCTTGTGCACTTCGAGCCACGCGATGTGACTGGCGGGCGCGAGCGCGATGGGCAGGAGCGACAGCGGCACAATCGCAAGCACGTCCAGCACGAACCCGAATGTCTTGAGGTACTTTATGCGCGCATTGCGCGTGTCGCGGTGCACGTTGCCGTCCTGATAGTAGCCTGTGTTGAGCTGCACGTAGAAGTCTGCGCAGAAGAGCAGCTCGATTACGTAGAAGAGCTGGAACGCGGGGTGCTTTACCAGTCCTCCCGTTGTGCTCTCGTGACCTGAGGCCGATGGCAGGAACGTGACGGCATACGGAAGCAGGAACGCCTCGTACAACAAGCAGCAGAAGAGCAGGATGTGCCATGACTTGATGAGGCGCGAGTGCGGGTCGAACGCGTTCCACAGTTCTGCCAGTATTGGCTCAGCGACACCGCCATCACTCCCACCACCAGTGTGGAACTTGCGCGTGGCGAAGCTCGCGCCGCCGCGCTGCATTTCTGGCGGCGTCTTGGACTTCGGCATCGAGTCCGGCTGTGCGACTCTTAGGCTGGAGGCAACCAGATCGCTTATGAAAGGGCGCGCTTTGGGTTGAAGAGATAAACTGAGGTTTTGATGTTGACGAGCAGGCACAATCGGGTGCGTTTGGGTCTATAAAGCAGCACCAACATGGTTAGATCAAGTTGCAAAACTGTTACCTTAGATGGTCCATTTTAGTTCATTGGAGGTAGGTCGATTGATGGGGGCTGATGATGTACAAGTCACGACGACTTCTCCTGAGCTGCTGCCAGTGGAGCCGCAACCACGATATCGAAATTGTCAGCAGACTGGTGCTGCCTCCCCATTTGCTGCTTGCGCATCTGCATCATGCGCTCCCGCATGCTCAACTGCTTGGTCGCAACAGGCTTTTTCACTGCGGATTTGTTCTCGGAAGCCTTGAGCACGTCAAACTGCGCACTTCCACTGAGCTTGCTCTTTACGAGCGCCACGAACTTCGACTCCTAGATAACGAAGTAAAGGGTGAGCTATCAACTTTGTCAAGGAAGTCATGGCAAAATGGCTGGCTCGTGATGTACCCCGAGGACTTTGCGCGTGTGCTGGAGACTCTTTCTTGTGACGACCTTACACTCGACTACCCTGCAGTTGAGCAACGCCGTCATCTCTTCCACGAACGATGCATGTTTCTCCAGCACGAACGCCTCGTAAATGGCGCTGTTCATGCTCGTGATGCACTTGTTCACGTACAAACCGATCTGCAAACAACGAGAAATCACAATAAAATGAGATATCCCCACCCAGCTTGACCATAGTCAGCGGATCGCAGAGTACGTACGACGTTGACCGCCTGCGGGTTCTTTTCGCCTCCGCTGAGACGGAGCAGGTTGAGAAGCAGTGCTTCGTTCGCACACGTCTTCACAGCAGTATCCAGCACCTATTTGGCCAATAGCACACCATCAAAATATCAGCCCCACAGTAGTTTCAACATCATGCAGCTTGTGAATCAATTGTGGTCACCCACCTCTCGAGCCAGGTCGCGGATGAATGCCTTCTCACTGGAGGCTCGATTCAGCAGCAGCGGGATGAACGCGTCTGTGCGGAAAAGCGATGTAGTCCCGAGGGCAATGAGTACGACATATAACAGCCTTGATGAGCTCATTCACAAATTGTCGAGCCCCTACCAAATGAGTCGGACGCGTCTTCTTGGAGACAGAGGATCACGTCCTGGATGCACAGGAGTGCATTACGCGTCATCGCAGACCGCAAGCTGGACACTGCAGGACACACCAGCAGCGGCAAGGCCTTCTCGCTGTGGTAAAAAGCAATACACGACCCTTCAGCATAACGCCATCGACTAGAAATGCACAACATTTAAACGTACATGTGTTGCTTGAGCTGCTCGGGGTGGTAGATTGCGAACCTGCGCACCGAGTCCACGGCGTAGTACTCTTTCCCCCACGACACGTCGCTGGTTTCGACCGCTGCGTCCGTGGCCTCGCCGCTCTGCCTCTGCGCTCGAGTTTCCAGAAGTATCGACAGCTCCTGCGCTTCCTTAACCACATCGGCTGATGGCTGGATCTCCTCACGAGAGAGCACGTTCACGAGAAAGAGCTCGCCCTCGGGCGCGCCGTCCATGCATTTCTCCTCACTGGTCAGCGTCGCGACCGTCACAACAGCAATTGAAGCGGTTGGGGCTGGGGCTGTCACGACTGGAGCTACAGTCACCGGCTCGCTTGTGGACTCCTCGCTTGTGCTGCTCACCAATGCGTTATCGAAAACAATAACAGGCGGCTCTGCTTCTGTTTGAACGACTGCGGCTGCTTCAGCTACTGCGGAGGGAGGAGGCACGTTCTCCACTTCTTTTGCAGACGCGTCCTCCGACACAGCGGACGAGTGGAGACTCTCGGTCTTGCTGGGACTCGCACCAGTGGGCAGCTTCCGACTCGCTCGACGCCTCTTGGCGGACGTGAGGCCGTTCTGGTACGTCGTGTACTCCTTCACACCATAGACGCACTACTACGTCAGCAAATAAGCATGCAATTGCCATATAATGAACACAGTAACGCACCTGAATGAGCCGCTCACGATCGTTGCTCGGCCGCTTGTGAACGCTCGCGCCCTTGCCGCTGGCCTCGCTGGCACCGCCGCCTCTGCTCTTCAGCGCCGCGTCCACCGTCTCGTCCTCCGCCACAGTGAGTGGCTGGAGTTGCGGCACGTCCGCCGACATTCTACGCAGCGCGCTGCGTGTGAGCGGCGACGCGAAGGACGGCGTCATGCGCTCGACGAGCAGCTCTTCTGCCTCGACGGCCACGGCTGCTTGCTGCGCTCTGCGAGACCTGCGCCGACCGCGAGTTGGGAGATACGCTGCTTCGGCTGAGACGCACGCACCCAGCTTGACGCGGTCCTCTGCGGACAGAGGCGTGAGGGACGCAGAGAGGCGTAGAGAGAGAGAGAGAGAGAGAGAAGCCGCCGCCCTGCGCGCTTCTTGCTTTCTGCGCTTTTCTGACAAGCCGAGTGCTGAATTGAACAGAACAATTGAACAAAGTTGACAAGTATTATGGCAGAAACACTCGAAACAAAACTAAGCCATAATCGTCCAGAAAACTGGTTCGCTTCGATTTACTTGACGTTTGTATGAAAGTTCGCCACCTTGTTTTGAGAATCACGGTTTTCAAAACAAGGTGGCGAACTTTCATACAAACGTCAAGTAAATCGAAGCGAACCAGTTTTCTGGACGATTATGGCTTAGTTTTTTGGAATTGAACAACTAGACGACTCGTCTTGACGAAAATCCTATGTTACGTCATGTTTACACTGCGTAACGTCATGCAATGTCGAGCTGCGTTGGAGCATAAAAAGCACTGCATACAAGAAATACAATGGCTCCAGTAATTCGATTATTTGATTACGTAGGCAGTAAATAGCCTATTGATTCTGGACAAATGGCTGGGTATATATGTCGGGAACGTTGTGCAGGATAATTTCTGACATGAGGAGGGTATAATCGTCGAAATAAACCATCACTCACGGGGAAGTCTGCAGTCGAGAAGCCACAGTTGACAACTGCACCAAGAGATCAAGAGAGCAGCAATGTGGCCAATCGAAGCATCACTGCCGCCGCCCACGCGCGGTATATCGCCACTCGCTAGCAGCGCTGCCGCACGTCGTGGCCAGCATCAGCGACTGCTTAAACCACGCGCGGCTGCCCAAGTGGAGCGGCCGCCCCGTCGCAATGCTCCAGCAACTCGCAGCTCGAGAGCCCACATACATGAGTCCGTCCCATCACGCGTCCGTCTTCAACAGGGCGGTCGTGGGCGCAGTGAAGCACGAAGACGACCTGGAGATCAACCAGTGGCTTGTGCGCGACTACTGTCCAATTGGCTTGCGCTTCGCCGCGATGGAAGTGGCTGCGAGTCTGGGCAAAATCCACGTGATGGCGTGGATCGCCACCCACGGACACATCGAGATCTTTCGGTGGCTGCACGCGAATCACTCAAGGCTGCTTCTGTGTGGCGACACCATTCGTCACGAGTTTGACAATGTCGCCCGTGGCTCATTGGTCTGGTCAACAAGCTTGGACTCTGAACTTTGCTGGAGTTCGTATATTTCTCTCTTTGATTCATGGGATTGGTGCACCGACATCGACATGCCCAGTTGGCCACCGCGTCGATCAACAGAAGAGGATGTTGAGAAAGCTGAATCACGGTACACTAATAGTGAACATATATGTAATTGAAGATAATGAAGACTCGTACCAATTTGCTCCAGGTTGCATGGCATGGACATTCTCGCGTACTCTAGCTGGCGATTTTTTTGGGCTGACTGCTGCAAGGCTACTCGTGCTATCTTAGCCCGTCACTCAGCTATGGCACAACACTCGTCTTCTCATCTTGTGCGATCTCGTTCATCTTGTCCACCATGAAGGCCATTTTCACGCACTTCGACGAATCCGACTTAATCATGAGCTCGATCAGGCCTTTCGACACGAAAGTTTAGCAACAGTCTCGCCCATCCTTTGCCTTGACAAGCTCTCACAGATGACCTGAATGATACACATCGCGAGCAAATACACGTCTGACGCACACGACGATCACTCCCCAATCAGGTACTCGGGGATATCCAGGGTACGGCTCCGATCATCCAGACAGCGATTTGGATCTCGGCCTCGTTCAGTAGAGCACTTACTCCAATGTCGATCAGCTTCACCTTACCGTCCATGCCAGACACCGTACAACTTGATGGCGTGCGGGTGGTTCCACGCACAGATCTCGTGTAAAAGCAAATCGGTCGAGCGAAGCTGGACCTCCAGATATCCACTCTTCGTGATTCATGGATATAAATTTAAAGGTACAGACAGCCCCCCCATTATCGGAATGTGAAAAACGCACCAACTCCCTCAGCCCAGATATTACATATTAGAGGAACTGAAATGATAAAGGTATAAAAAACAGAGGTTTACGACTCCACTCGATTGGATGATAGTTCTATAATTTTAACC
>JAASFV010000761.1:0-15486 GCA_023334015.1 Globisporangium paddicum
TTGCGCCCACTTTCGGGGCCGCCCTCGGGGCCTAAATAAACAGTCTCCCTTTTGCCTTGTTCGCAAGCAAGTTAAAGTCCTCCCCCCTTTCGTCTGGATTGCTCTGTTGTAAACAGGCAATTAGATTGCAGGAACTGCTGATCCGCTTTATCACGAGTCCTTGTAGAAGTCGTGTAACACACGCTTCCTCACTCTGTGTATTGTGCTGAGTAACTCGGGAACGCCCGGTTACAGTAGCCCACCGCAGCGCGTACCTTGAGCGTGCATCAAACACGTTCATTTCAGAGGCAGCGAGCGCCACCGACTGCGCAGCATTTGACGCTCACACTCTGCGCTTCTATCGCAGTGTGTTCATGCTGGAGGACATTCCAGTGGGCAAGTAATGTGTACCACACAATATAAATTCTCGGAAATTTAACCCTGTTTTTGCACCAAACACTTCACTCAAAAACCCAACATTTCATCTGGAATTCGCATCACTTGAGTAAAAAAAGGTGTAGTGCTCTGATCACAGGAACAACATAATGCACAGTCCTCGTAAAATCCAAAATTCACATACCGTATAAGAAATCGGATATTTTGCATATTGTACCTTGCGGGTATGTTGGAAGTTCTTTGTGATGAATGGCTCCTTGCTCCGCACTCTTCATAATAAAAAGAATCGGCAGTTTTTCACCTGCAATTGCCCAGGTACACAACCGCCATCGAACTGTTACAGTCTACCAATTATCAATTGAAAAATGTCCTCACTATTGGCGCGAATCGCGAGCACAGCTGTCATCCAAGCCAAGTGAGTGTGCACGTTTGCGACCTTCGATGAGCCCCCGTGGACTGCAAGAACTTTAAACGGGGGAATATTGTAGTATACCCTTGTCTCGTCCGCGTGAATGATGTCCATTCGACTGTAGTGATCATGCTGAGCCCAAAACATCTCGCTGAAGGTGTCACAAATCTTCTTAAGATCGGCTGTTCTCTCCTAAAACAAAGCAATTCAATATACAAATAGTAGATTTACTGAAATTGTAAGGAGTCGACGTATCTAAGCAAGTTTGGACTGTAGAACAGCCGACGGACCAAGCGAGATGAGCGCTGGTCTGGCGTAGAGCAGAGCGAAGAAGCAAGTGTGGGGAGGAGCGGATCGGATGGGTGTGCTGCAGCGAGTGCTTGGAGAGATCCCGCGTGTCTTTATCCCTACTGGATTTTTGGATTTCTAAACTATATAAAACGAATCTTCAATCTGGAGCACGTGCTAATCACGTGCTCAGTGCTTACGCTACTTGTTCTTTTGCTATCCTAGAATGATGGTTAAAATGGGGAAGGGGGAAATGATGATGGCCATTCACTGGTGAGTGATGGTCTATCCTTACAGAAATGCAAAGAGTGTAAACACATAATCAGCACTTACTGACGACAGTTTAACGGCTCACTGCGAAATCCTAGTGTGCCGCAAAGCGTCGCTGCAGACGTATCAGCGAGTCGTACGCGCTCTCGGGCGAATACTTCGAGCGCACACTCGACTCCAGCCAATCAGGGTAGTTGCACTTGACGAATTCTACTATGACCTCCGTGCACAGGATCTGTTAAATGAAGAGACATACACATGTTTATCTGATAATAGCGACTATTTGGCATATATGCATTGCAATAGCTCGTACCCTTCCGTCGCGTCTGGTGTCTTTCATGTAGGAATGCAAGTAGACAGCAAATGGCGCCTCCTCTCCCCTTCTCGACCTGATAGACTTTCTGCGGCAGGAGCCAGAGAAGGCGCATCCGCGATCCGGTTGCGCAGCGTGCGTCAAGAGATGCGGTAGCACAGAGCGACTTCCCCCTGGCTGCTTGTCGACAGCACATCAAACACTTTACGACGAAAACGGATGTCGTAGGAGCGGTGGCTCTGTGAGGCGTCGTCAATGCTGGAGAGCATGAAAATGAATGATTGCTGAGCGCGCACAAATTGCGCGCTCAAATCATGCATGCTAAGAATTGGACAGGAAACGAATGACAAAAAAGTCATTTTGGGTTCGATCCCACCAATCACAGCGCAGGATTTCAAAGCGACGTCTAATTGGCGAGATCTTTTCGGATTGCTTAACCTAGGCATCCTGTAATGCCGGCCATGCTGCCTGTCCTCCTGTATATGTGTGCCTCTTTTGCAAATACTCCTCCTCTTTAAAAACAAACAAATCGAGCTCTGATCTGAACCCTTTTGCGTACTCGTACTTAAGAATTCGGTACTGTACTACCGTATCACACCAACTGTTGTTACAAAACTGTGGTATCAACCTATCATAGTGAAGTATTTCCAAAAACGATATATCATATTTTTCAATGAAAATGCTAGAAAACATGTGCTTTGTGCAACAGGGGGCAATTTGCCCCCATACATGGCTCTTTATCGTACCCACTTTTGAAAAAAATATGTATGGGTCAAATCACTCCCTTTGGCCGCGAAAGGGTTAACCGCCCGGTACCGTGGGATGTCCCCCCCCTAAATTGAAATTTTCACATGTTGGACTGTACAACATGTTTACGGTTGACACTATACTTGGTGTTTGTATCGAGCACCCTTTCTCGTGCATTTTTTGCCTCTTCTTTAACCTTCGTGAGTCAACTTAAAATGTTTAGCGAAAGTCAGATTCAGAGCAAGATTTCGGACGCAATTACATGAAACGTGAAAAGGAACCAGAAAACACTGAAATATCGGGTTGGTCACAGATCAACAATCAATTGAAACTACAAAGGCGCGGAATCTCCTCTCCAACAAAGACAAACAATGATGCAAATGCATTAAGATACCGTAATTTTTTTTAGCAATTATTCGAATGCTGGCGAGCTAGTCATCTCATCGTCGACGCCACCTTCGCCAAACTCCACCTGAATATTCGCTGCGGCGCCGTGTTCCTCCTCAGCATCGGTTTCGTCTTCCTCGCTCTTCTAATCTTCTTCTATATTGTCTTCGCCGCCTTCCAATCTGTTGCAGTTCATCCGTGAGCGCTTGTGCTTGCCAAAAGCGCGACCCAGACGGCGCATTTGAATGTCGTGCATAAAGGATGGCGTGGGGCGCTTCGTACCACCAGTCCAGCAGTTGTGCCAGATCTGATGGCACGTCAGCGCATTGTTGCCATCTCTGGGCCGCGCTCTGTTGCACAGGTAAAAATAGGCACACGTAGTAATATTAGAAATAGCGATAGCACCGCAAGCATAACAAACAGAACGTACCACGCGGATCCTTTGCTGCACGCGTCGCAGTAGTACTTGGTGGCAGAGCGATCGGTCCTTTTGGCCTTGAGAAACGAGCACAATTTGCGCTGCCTCTGGCGGCGCTTTTGAATGCCGTTGACTTCATAGAAATCGGGGCATTGGAGCAGCCCATACTGCGGAAAGACTCACTGAGTCATCACGTACCTCTTCGGTAGATTCTTCGGTATGAATAGCGTGAAGCTGTGGCTGCATCTCTTTGAGAAACATCACGCTCAATGTCGCTGGTTGTGCTTGGTCTTGTTGAGCTAGCTATATCCCACTGTCATTGTTTGTTTCCCCACAGCAAATTCCTAACCTGTCATACAGTGCATACAATATTCGCATATAAAATGGTGTTAGGCAAAACATGTTTTACTTGGCCAAAAATAAGCCCCACATCCAAATTGGATGTGGGGCTCACATGCAGAGAAAACATCCACACACGCATATACGCAGCAGTCAAGCATTCACACATTCATGTACAGGTAGAGATACCGCGAAACGAACTCGGCGCGTACGTTTTGGAGAAGTCAAACATTCACTTCAGCATAATATTCGTCACGTGTGAAAAGCTGGAGGGAATGGTTGCTGCGTGCCGCGTTGTTCCAGCTGTTGATCAACTTGACTGGATTGAATTGTACGTAACAATTATGTACCTCCGCTCAGAAGAGGCACAGCACTTCTACTAGTTATTGCCAACACTATCCAGATACGCGCGTTATTTGGGGCTAATCTAGTTCATCTCATCCCACATTTGGCGGTTTTCGCAGGGCGACATTTTATGGCGAGTTTATGGACCCAGCTTGCCATATCACTCCCATGAATATACTTCACGTTTCACATCAGAAGAGGCGAGAAATACAAGTGATGGAAAGTTGCCAAATTATGTGCGCACGCGTTGATGAGTTCCTTAACTCGGCGTGACAGCGACAGTAAGATGATCGATAACTCGTGCGAGTGGTTGAGCTGCGATTCGATTAGCAAATGACGCGCCTTTTGCTGGGTTCTTCTGATGATAACGTCTGCCGTGATCAAGCCAACCCGCGCGTTCGTCCTCTTCCACTTTGCACCAGACGCAGCACTATCGCTCGAATTGTTCGATCTCGACGTCACCGTTGCAGCAACTGCTCTCGGCAAGCGTCTGGTAATCGATGTGACCGACCGTGCGGCCATCGTCGATGCCGTAGCAGACCCCGACTTGCGCACGATGTTCGTTTACACAGTCAACGTTACGGGCGCTTTTGTCCGACTTGCCGCACCGTGGCCGGAGTGGACCTTGTCTGGCGCATAGAAAGCGTTGATGCACTTCTTGAGCAGATTCTGCGCGCAGGATTTATGACAATGCGTGGGTCTGTGTACAAGCAACCACATTATGCATGCAATTCGTTAGTGGATCAGCGTGTTCCATCTCATCAATGGGGCAAGAGTCCAACCAATTCACGGTCACGTACTTTTTTGCTTGCGGATCTGTCTGCGTTTTCGAAAATGAGGGGGAAAACGAATGGCGCAAATGAGATCCACTCGTTTGTCCGGCAATTTGGTGAGGGAATGTCATGCCTTTCCCTGTCGTCTTTCCTTTCCCATGGATCTTTTTCTGGGCCGAGCCCTACCTAACCCTGTGAATGTTGCCTGAAAAGTTGCACTGTCCTTTTTGTGCAAACCCGCCTTTGACTTGATGTTTGTATGTTTTGTTGTTGTTGTTTAGAGCCATTTCTATTATTAACATGTTGCATGTACAGTGCGCGCCAATAAAACGTGAAAATGGTGACTTCTGTGGATATATTGGCCAATAACACGATTCAGAAAGAAAAAGGCCTCATTTTAAAGGCATTGCGCTCTTGACGAAGAGTTGTTAATACGAAATATATATTCTGCGGCACTTCTTTACCAACTGGCAACGATTTGACATGGAGTTGACAAGCGCTTCAAGGTATGGAGCCGGCACAGCATCCCATGCCTTCTGCACGGCCTCTTTGAGCGTGGAAATCGAATAGTACTGCCGTCCTCCGCTGTAGACACGGTAGATCATCCACCCCCAGAGGTTCTCAATCGGGTTTAAGTCAGGAGACTTCGCCGGCCACTTCATGACGGTGATGTTGCGGCCAGAAAGCCAGCGCTTCGTGGCCTGCGAGCAGTGAGCTGGGGCATTGCCGTGCTGAAAGGTTTGGTTCTCAGCATTGAACGACTGTTGCAAATATTCCTGGAGCGTCGCGATGTACTCGACGGAGTTGACGTTGCAGTCAAAGAACTTGAGACGCGCCTTTTGCGTCCCCGAGAAGTCGCCCCAGGCCATCACCTTGCCGCCACCCGAGTGACGCCGCACAGCAACAGATCAGGCTGTCTCGTGTCGACCCATCGTTGACGCAAGGCATCCAGGCCGTCCAGGTTCCACTTCTTATCGTCGCTGAACAGCACCTTGGACCAATCCGCGGTCGTCTTGGCTTCGTGATCGTCTATCCACTTCCTGCGCGCGGTCCGGTGGCGAGGCAGCAGCTCCGGTCCAGCCCTGACCTTCTTGAACTTCAACCACGGCACGCTCTGGCACACGCGCTGCACTGTTCGCGCACTTACGTCGACTCCCAATGCGTACTTGACGCTCTTAGCGCTGGCGCCCTCCTCAGACATTGCACGAACGATCGACCGCTTCATCCGCTCCGTCACTTTCTTCGGCCTTCCGCGCCGCGATAACTTCGCTGGTTGACCGCGCGCCTTGACAACCTTGTGGCACACACCGATGGGGCGTTTTGCCGCGTTAGATATCGTCGAGAGCGTCAAACCGGCGTCGTGGAAGACCAAAATGGACTTCCGTTCCTCCGGTGACAGCTCCGACACCCCCATGATACCCCCCCCCGACCGCGAAAAAGACCAAATAGGTAGTAGAAAACGCGGTGATCATAAAATCATCTTCTCTGAAACAGCAATCCGAACAGGTGGCTTAAATTTTCCCAGCAGTCATATAGATTTTCATATATTACCGGTGCCTGTCAAACCAGCTTTCTGACAGTAGCTCAGTCAAAAATGCGTTGTTTTACGCCGAAAGCAGTCTCATTTGACTGCTTTCGTGATTGGCTATAAAATGAGGCCTTTTTCTTTTCTGAATCGTGTTATTGGCCAATATATCCACAGAAGTCACCATTTTCACGTTTTATTGGCGCGCACTGTACAACATTGATACGGGAGAAGGGGTAAAGTGACGCACAAGCAACCTCGCCAGACTTTCTCGGATTTTGGTAAAACTCTGAAATAAATCCAGAGAATTGGATCGTCCTTGAAAGGGTATTTGGAGAGATCAGCAAAAGATGCCTGCTTGAGCATCAGTTTATTATAAGCCGAAGGGCTCGTGACTCTTGATGCCAATCATAGCGCGAGGGGCGCGTTTTGGATACGAGCTTGCATTAATGTGCATCGCGTGGTTGCTTCACAGCCGCATACCTGTTATTTTCAAGCAAACATGTAGCAAGAAAAGCAGCAGGATCCAAGCAACATATCCTTGCATCTTTTCATTTCATGAACAAGAGGAACTTGAAGCAAAACGCACAACATGATATGTTATTTTTTTATTTTTAGTGTCAAAACTTGAATTAGCGGTCACATGGCACTCGACGAGGCGTATGCGCGTGGGCACTTCAGTGTTAAAGTTGAAGTTTGATCTGCGGCTCTGAGCTCATCAGCAGCTCTTCATTCGTATCTTTTGCCACATAGCGTTTGCTAGTGAAAACTTTATCTTGGATGGAAATGATATATTTCACAATGTTCGAGACTCTGTAAAATTGTATTAGTTGGTGCTGAGGTGGTCAGACAACGAGGTCAAGGCTTCACAAATCTAGACTTTGTGAAGCCTCGACCTCATTGCAACTCACACACGTGCTTCTTGGTTTGCTGACAGGGTTGGACGGCGACTGTCCAGACACTGGGATGGTCTCGAATTTTCTTTCCTGAAGGCAGCGAACGTTCCGACCTCCTCGAATCTACAGTACTCTCATACGTCAGGGCCTCGTATCGAAATGAACGGCTTCAAAGCAGCAAACTCCCAGGTACAATTTCTGACTGGGATAAGCGCTCACTACCCACGGCTTGGGCTTGCTGCTGGCCGTTGATACGTGCGTATTGCGGTGGGTACATTCAACTCTTAAGTGCAACTGTCCGGGACGGATTAGCGCACTCGCTGAAATCGAAAGGTGATAAAATCGAGGTGATATGGTGCCCTTTGGAAATTGGCCACTTGCCACCGCGCATTGCTTTGCGGCTATCCCTTTCAACGTAAACTAGTGGGAACCTGTCGTGCCCCATGGTAATCATGTGAGTTCGTTCGCCATCGCAGGCCCAATGCGGCTCTTATGATGCGGCTATCGTTGCGAGCTTTCTCAGAAGATGATATACTTTGAATATGGCGAGCCAAGATTTCCAGCAAGTTTCCACATCGTTTGAAAACACTCCAGCGATTTCCGAAAAGAACCGAAATCGAAGCAGAGGAAAGGACACAATAATTCAAGATATCACCCGTTATCTTCATTCTATAAAGGGTTTTTCTACGAACTCTGATATCGACTACATGTATTATAACATATATACAAAATTAGCGATTTCAAAATTTAGAGGATTTTTTACATTCTAAAAAGGATTTACCCCATCCAACTCTCCGAATAACTCGCTTGAAGTTTATCGTGGTAGGAGCTCAGCTCCAGTCTGAAACAAAATCACTCGCACAGGAGAATCTCGTCATGACGCAAGTACTGTTCACCAAATACCCATCCAACGGTCGCAGCCGCGCTCATCCATTCGCCAGAGTCCCTTATCTCATACCTTACCTGCGAGCGAGTCCTGCGTGGCATGAGCGACGCTTTGAGCTCTCGGTCCAGAGGAGCGCAATGGCGACAAGAGTCTCTTCGAAATGGATCGATCTTCCATCTTTCGCACCACCCTTGTGAGCCTGTAGAAGCGCCAGGCCCCAAGTCTCAGGAATCCACCATAGGACAGGCTTTGTCTCTTGCCATTCTCCACTTTCCTATCTATCCCCGACTCAACACAGAGATCACAACATGCCACCCGCTGTACGAATCCCGACCCCGTCCAATGCGTTCCCGACGCTGCAGGTCTCGGCGCGCGACGCCAAGTCGCTCGAGCTCATCGCGGATGCCCACGTGCAGGAGACGCTCGAGCACCACCGCGAGTTCATCCGCGACCACAAGGAGTGCGTGGACCACAAGATGTGGCGCAAGGTGCGCTCGCGCCACGGCGTCAAGGTCTTCCGCGAGCGCACGCGGAGCGCGATCAAGCGCGAACGTTTCGAGAAGAGCGGCTCGAGCGTCAAGGTCCGCGGCAGCAACGCCGGCGAGTCCGCAGTCACACCGCTTGTGATGCTTGTGGGCACGCTCCAAGGCAACTTGGACGACGTGCTATACGCGATCCAGAGCCCAACCACCGAGACGATGCAGCTGCAGACATCCTACGTCAGAGATGGTCTTTCGGACTGGGCCGTGCTCGCGTCTATCCTTAAGCCGTCGCGCACCGACCCATTTCGCGAGCTGAGCGTCAAGTGGGCCGTCAAGAAGCACGCGATGCCGCTGGGCGCACTCTTGCGGCCGCGTGACCTCGTGTACATGGAGTCGATCGGTTACACGACGACCAAGTCCGGCGAGCGCGTTGGGTACCAGGTGAAGCACTCGGTGGAACTCACAGGCGCCCAGGAGCTCAGAGAACACAGCATCATGCGCGCCAACATGTCGTTCTGCTACATCTACCGCCAGCGGTCCGATAATGTTGTGGACGTGTTCATGCGCGGCACGATCAGTCCGCTCACGGGCTCCAAACTCTCGAACCGGGCGTCGTGCTCCGTAGCCATCGATATCGCGCTCGCAGTTGCGCGCATCTCGTATTGCGCACAGATGAAGAAGCTCTCGTGGCTTCTCAAGGCGGGCAAGCGCGGGTCCAGTGCATCCGTCATGGGTTGCGTGCTCTCCGGTCGGCAGCAGTGCGCAGTGTGCAGCGAGAACGTCGGTGGCGCCTCGTGTGCTCCTCGCAAGGCGTACAAGAAGAGCTGCCGCATCTGCTGCGAGCGCGTATGCGGTCGCTGTCGCGTGACGAAGCACGTGGCGTGCATCACGTCGCTGGATGACCAGGACGTGGTCGTGACCACCGACATGCGCTTCTGTACGCGCTGCATCCACCGCGCATCCCAGGTCAACGCACAGTGCGTGGCACTGCACGACGTGGTCGAGACCGAGGGTGCGGACCGCGCCTTCGACGTCATCCGGAAGCTACGGATTGACTCCATCTCCACGTGCTCGCTCGACGACAACTACTCACAGAACAGCGTCTACACCCAGTGAACGGAGCTGGGGGACTGATGACGACGACAATACCAGACTGAGAGCTTTGTAGGAGATATAATAATTTATTCAACTATGTACCATTGTTGAGCTTGTCCATCTTGAGAGGACATATATATGTCCATGCTTATACACGGTCCCGATTAACCGGAAGATACTTTGTCTAAGATGGACCGTGAGCGAGCGAACCGTATCAATCGGAAATAACTAGCCAGTCGTAGTTGCAAGGCTGGCTACAAGCTACTTGATGAGCGGATTAGCTTGCAAGGTCGCGACCACATAGACCGCGATTAGATAGCAGCACATGCAGGCGCAATCCAACCTTGGCTGCTTGAACAGCCATCGGTTGTCGGAGCTCAGCCATATTCGTGTGTGCCGCTCATCGCTATGTGAATCGGGTCACTGCTCCTATGAACAACCAAGCGATGTGATCAAGGTTTCATGCGTGACACTAAAGGTACGTTCGGGTTACGCACATTTCTGAAGAGAAACCAAGCAGTTACTCAAAACAACATTGCGACTAGTATGAAATGTGTATGCTATAGTGACAATCTGAATTGTACCATTTTCGTTCATCCGGATAAAATAAGTGGTCAAACCAAATCTAATTAGCCATATTCTTCCGGATGGAATACATATACTGTCGTATAATGTATACATGGGACTGTTGCAATAGTCACCCGATTGATGTGCCCTTCACCTCGACCTTGTGCTGTGGCCCCCAGTCCGCGTTCACATTGAGGCAGAGCAGCGCAAGCTCGCTCTCGCTCAGCCCACACTCTGCCTACACAGTCACGAGCGCATACGCAATATTGATCATAAGTTCTGGTCACACTCGACCGCAAGCGATTGCGTTACGTGGTCAGCGTTATGGAGCTCTTCGAAACCACGAAGACGAACGAGTCACACGTGCCCCGAGTTGGCGGTGCTGCTAGGTAAAGTACTGTACCTGTGGGCTGGGGCTCACAGGCCCTACCACTTCTCGTGCTGGACGCCAAGTCATTTGCATTTTCCTGAGACTGGCGTACAGTGTCAACACTGGCGAAAGGAGTGGGATGCGCTGTTCTTTTTCTTCCAAAAACAATCCATTGGGCTGTTCGTTTACATTATCTTGCAATTATAGAACATTATAAACTTATTTGATATCAAAGCAATATACGTTATAGTGATGCTAATTACTTCATGTATGGTCCTCTAACATATCAAATGTTTTAGGTCATAATTTATAGAACGTGCCTAAACACACATTTGCACTGTACACACTCCCAATTGAAAGGCTATGCAGGTGACGAAATGCGTGCCTCAACATCAGAGCCCACGAGGCACGCATTTCGTGGTGACACTACGCGCCGCCTTCCTCTACATGCGCGTCCAATACAAACACCGAGAGCTCATCAGCCAGGAGCTCAGCTCTCAAGACAACTCGCTGTTGCCTCAATGGAGTTCCTCAGCCACGTCGAAGGCGATGATGATCTGTCTGATCTGCTTGGGCGCCGCAGCTGAGCTCATCGATCTGCTTGCTGCCTCTTCTCCTCCCTCCTCTGTATGTACACACGCCCACTCTCGTGTAGAAACCTCCTCTGTCGTCCGTGGCTGCCTGTGTGTTGTTCCTTTCCCCAATCGCTCACTTGCTCGCCCTTCCTTCATCACGACACGACGTGCTGTTCATTTCGCAATTTGCATTCGTCCAGCGAGAGCCTCCGATCTGCCTGCAAGTTAACGACCACAGCGCGTTTAACAGCCAGTTGGCATTCTTCAAATCGCCACAGCCTCTCCTTAACCAGTCGTGTCGCTACTTGGCACCCCAAGCAGCCCCCACAACAGCAGAGTGAGCGCAATCTCATAACCACGATGACCAGGTTCCCGCTGCCGCCCGACACGTTCCCCAAGCTCGAGCTACCTCAGAAGGGCGCGGACGAGATCGAGGCGCTCTCGACCATGCTCGTCCAGAAGACGCTCGCGCAGTACCACGAGCACGCGGTCGTGAGTCGCGAGCACGTGGACGAGTTGCGCTGGAAGAAGGTGCGTCAGAAAGAGGACGTCCGGGTCTTCAAAGAGCGCACGCGTCGCAAGCAGCGCAGCACGAGCTCCAGCGGCTCGCTCGCGGCCATGCTTCAAGGCCATGGTCGCGTGAGCGAGCCCGGGACCGGCTACGGGTCCCACGTGCCCGTGCTCATGGGCGTGGGCTCGATCAAGGGCGACCTCGACGACGTCATGTTCGGCGTGCTCAACCCGACGACCGAGGCCATGCGCATCAAGTCCACGTACGCCGACGAGGGTTTCCTGGACGGCTGCGTGCTCGCGACGTTGCTTCAGCCGACACGGGAGGACCCGCTGCAGTCGCTCACGCTGCGCTGGTGCGTCAAGCGCAACCCGCTGGCCATGTCGCCAATCGTGCGCATGCGCGACGTGGTCTACATCGAATCGACGGGCGTGGCGTACATCAAGTCGGGCGAGCGCATCGGCTACCAGCTCTTCCACTCGGTGGAGCTGCCGGGCGTGCGGGAGCTCACGAGCGAGTACCAGCTTGTGCGCGCCAACGTGTCGTTCTGCTTCCTGTACCGGCAGAAGACGCCTGAGGTTGTCGACGTGTTCATGCGCGGGGTGCTCAACCCGCTGGGCGACGTGCGGCCGAGTTTGAGCGTCATCTCGACCGCCGAGGCGCTTGTGTCCGTCTCAACCAACATCTACTGCGCACAGATGAAGAAGCTCACGTGGTTGCTGCGCTCAGCCAAGTCCACCCCGGCGCTCGTGAGCGAAAGCGAGACCGTGGCGTCCCACTGTCGCGTGTGTCTCCAGAACTTGGGCCCGTCGTTTGCACTGCTCTTGACACTCAAACGCAGGAACAGCTGCGCCGCGTGTCTCGACCCAGTCTGCGCCAAGTGCAGCGTCGTCAAGAAGCTCAGCTTCGTGTCGCCGCGCCACCGCAACGGCGCCGTCTCGCAGGCCAAGTTCACCTTCTGCTCGCGCTGTGTGACTCGCGCACTGAAGGCGAGTGCCGTGGCTGTGGCACTGGATGAGCTGGATGACCCACGTGCCATCTTCGATGACGACTACTTCTACCTGCTGCCCGGCGAGGCGGACGACGGCACGCCACCCACGAGCTTCTCGTCATCTGGGAGTCGGTAGAGGAGTGCGCTTGTGTCTAGCGTACAACGCAGTGTCAATATTTAACATGCCGCCATTGTCGCCATCGCCATCGCCATAAAGAAAGGTGTCGATGAGCTCTTGATGAGCTCGACGCCTTTGATTGACATGCATGACGTGGATGCGGATGTTGACCTAGAGGAAGAGGGTGTAGGAATGGCTCGAGGGTTAGGATCAGCGTGCAAGCATGACTTGCTATTTACACGACGGCAAATAGCGCATGCACACATATTGTTTGGGAGGTGCGGTTGCTGGCCACAGGCGCTCGCGAGGGCCGTGTCGTTTGAGTGTGGGGTGTGCCTCGAGAGGCTGTCCTGGGGAAGACGCTGCCATGGGCGCCGAGGACGATTATATGGAGCTGCTCGTACAGGCCTCTTCTTTTTATGGGAAAACAACTCTCTCGCACGCTTGACTTGGTGTTTGTATGTAGTGTCGAACATGTCGAAAATGAGAAGTCGCGCATATGTTGCTCCAGACGACTGACTTGGAAAGTGTATGCTTTGTCTGATTTCCTGTTAAAACCTAAGATCCTGACCATAGCACACATCATCCAAGTCAGTCGTCTGGAGCAACAGAAGTTGAACGTTGACGTAGCCAAACGTTAGAACGACGCGATGAATCTTTCGACGTAAAAAAACTTCTTAATGGAAAAATAAAATATGCTTGAATCACATAAAAACTGCTTTATTCTTGATGAGCTATCTATCACCAATGCATCTATCTACTCAACAAGCTTTACGTCCGCGTCCCCGGGAAAGCCCGAGCACTCATCAGCGCGCACGAACTTCTTCTTAGGATGCTCAGCACGCACTCTCAGGATGAATTTCTCCACGGCCTCGACGGTCGACTGCCGTCCTTCGTGCAGCAGCAGTACCATACCGTCCAAACTGCAGCGGTCGATGAACTCGGTCACGTCAGCCTCGCGCGTGAGCCGCCAGTCGTTCGAGTCGCAGGACCACATCACGCTCTTGTAGGCGGCGGTGTAGATCGCATTGTTGACTGTGGTGCTCGTGGCGCCGTAGGGCGGGCGCATGTACCGCGGTCGGTGGCCCGTGATCTTCAGCAGCGCGTCTGAGTTCTGCTGGAGCTGCTCGTGGATCTGCTGAACGCCCAGGTCGGTCATCCTCGGGTGGTTCCACATGTGCGACGCCACCTGATGTCCGCGGTCGAACGTGAGCTTCGTGGCAATGTGCGTCGTCTCATCGAGCTCCAAGTTGACACCCACGAAGAAGAACGTGGCCTGGACGTTGTACTTGTCGAAGATGTCAAGCAGTGCGAGCGTGAGTGCGTTCGGACCGTCTAACGGAACACATAACACATACAAGATCAGATCAGGATCCAGAATGCCATTCGCGTGGCTATTATTCTGACGTACCGTCAAAGGTGAGGGCGATGTGGTCCTTGTTCACACAACGACTGAACGAAGTCGGCGGGCCCTGGATCGCATCATGGGTCGCCAGTGGAAGTGGCCTGGCATACACCGCATTCATGCTCCCTCTCAGTTGACCTGTCCTGGCGACTCGGTAGCTGCTGTAGAGAAGCATGGCGCCAACGACAAGTACCAGCCGCAGGTAGTAGGTCTGGAACGAAACCTTGGCGCCCGCGATATGCTTAAGCTTTCGGAACCGCGGCTGGGAGACTGGGAGTACCATATTGAACGGGAATTTGCGAGTGAGGACAGACTAGTAGTTACGCTGGCTGGCTCAAGCTGCGAGCCTAGTGAGTCTTGCCTCACAAGCGCACTAAGTGAGGTCGAATCATCAGGCATACAGTCCAGTCGAGCTCCTGTTGTAAATAGAAGGCAGACAACTGCTGGGGGACCTTGGAAAATCCAACCTTATAACCCTCACCATAATCACTGGAGCACGTCATTGTACGACGCTGTGCTTCCAGAAGGCTAAATTTTCAAACGAATCAGTAGCACTGACCTCCACTCGTCGCCATATTTACATGTGTGTTTGAGAGCGATGGCTAGAACGACAACCCACAAGGACCGACCTCCACTCCTCGCCATCACTTAGAATCGTTTAGCTCTAACCGAGGTTGTCTTGACGTTCAAAGTGATGTGGAAGAACAGGTCACCGTCCGCGCGTATTAGTATGACAAGGTCGCGTCCAAGGACTTCTCCTAGGACTCGTCATGACGTTTGGAACGCTATCCTCTTGTTGAGCAGCGGTATCGATGCTTTTACATGGATGGTGATTTTGTATCATGTATTATATAGGTTATAACACTTTTTCTTTGGAAACGGCTCGATTGACGATTTAGCCTTCTGTTCTCAAGTGCCATTTGACACTACTATCTAGCTTATTGTACAATGTGTCACAGTGAATATAGGTTATAACACTATGGGGGCGCTAGCCTGGCTCAACGAGGCTATCGTGAAACCAAGTTAAGAGATAAAAACCACGCATGACGCGTGGTTTTTTTCTATTCATAAACCACAGCAAAACAATCCATCTCCAGCAGCTCTGTAATTCTGAACGACTCACACAGCAGCCAATTCTGCGATGATTGATCAATGGACTCGAGCGACACGGCCGTCTTTGTTCTTGTCGCAGGATTCAGACCAAGTCCACGAGCGCACGCCAAGCTTGCATTGATATGATTCGTCTCCCCGCTAACAGCGATAGTGGAATAGCGAATCATCGGCGGTGCCAGCTGGAGCCACTTGGATTCATGACACTTGACGCAGCTGTGGCGAATGGATCAAATTTCAGGAAGCCCAAGGAAACCTGTTGCTGGTTGACAGAAATCTGAATGGTGCCAA
>JAASFV010000762.1:0-15479 GCA_023334015.1 Globisporangium paddicum
CACTTCGAGGTTTGCGACTCCAACCTACCTTGCTTGGGTACTCGAGCTCAATTGTTGCCTCCGAAATTTCCCCATTTAATATTTTAACCATAGCAACTCTGTGATTTTATGTGGAAATTGGTTCAGTGAGTGAAATTGGTTCACAGCTGTCAGTACCGGTAGCTGCAGTGAACATACACGACACTATTTGCATGGAATAGATCTCATTGTACTCCAGAAACGCATGAGAAGACGAAGAAGAACATATATTTTGATGTGCTCTCCTGCCACTTGTTCAAAAAATCAAAAACTGTGCTACGATTTACTCCCCTCATCAGGGAAGCTCATGCGTGGAACCCTCAGCTCTCCATTTACTGTGTTGCTGGGCGGAAGCCCTGGTACGCGTCGAAGATGTTGAGGCGGCCGTGGCCGTACTGGTTGTTCGGGAACATCTTGTCGGTCGTGCCGCCGCACACGTAGTTGGAAGCCACGAGGTTGGTCTGCACCGTCGTGGTGTAGAGCGCGACCTCGATCTCGTCCATGGCCATGTCCGGGTTGGCGGACAGCAGCAGAGCGATCGAGCCCGTGACGTGCGGCGTGGCCATGCTTGTGCCCGAGATTGTATTGTAGCCGGTGTCGGTCTCGTTCCAGGCCGAGCGGATCATGTAGCCTGGAGCCATGATGTCCGGCTTGCGGCGGCCGTTGACCGTTGGGCCGCGCGAGCTCCAGCTGTCGACGAGGTCCCACGTCGTGACTGAACCCACGGTGATGACGTTCGGGTAGTCGCCTGGCGAGCTCACGGTCGTGCAGTTCGGGCCTTCGTTGCCTGCGGCGAAGACTGGGATGATGCCAGCCTTGACCCAGGCATCGACCGCTGGCTTGTACCAGAGGTCGCCCTGGCCGCCGCCCCAGCTGTTGCTCACAACCTGAGGAGCCTTGCTGCAGTCCGGGTTCGTGCCGTCGGTGAGCGTTGGGCACAGGATCCATTGCGCACAGTCCAAGAGGTCGGACTCAGGGCAGTCTTCCTCGTGGCAGCCACGGCAAGACATCCAGGTGGCGCCTGGGGCGATACCGACGCCCTTGGCGCCCGCAATCGTGCCCATGGTGTGCGTGCCGTGGCCGGCATCGTCGTACGGGTCGGCCTTGCCCGCGGCAGGGTCAAACCAGCCGTACTGGCCGCGGAAGTTGCGCTTAAGTGCCTCGTGCGTGCCACGGACGCCAGTGTCGATGCTACCCACGACCACGCCCTGGCCAATGTTGCCATCAGCCCAGACCTGTGGCGCACCGACCTTGATGATACTCGTCTCCTGGCCCACGAGTTCCTTAGTGGCGTCGGCCACCTGCGGCGTCGGCACTGGGAAGCGGCGCTGCTCGCGGATCTCTGAGACCGACGCGAGGCTCGCGAGCTGCTCGACCATGTCGAAGGACGCGCCGGCGATGTACACCTGGTTAGAAATCCAGAAGTTCTTGAATCCAGCGTGGCCGCCGGCGGCCTCCTTGGTCAGCAGCGACTCGATCTCTGACGACGCGTGCTTGTTGGCCGACACGAGCTGTGTCTTGAGCGCGTTGATGCGGTCCGTGCGCGTGGCGTAGTCAGCCTCCTTGATGTTGTTGACGATCGACTCGGTGGTCTCCGCAAGCACCACGATGAGATCGATCGAGCCCTGCTGGCGCAGGGTGCGATGGACGTCCGGGTGGACCTTGGGGAGCGCGGCGGCCGAGCCAGCGACCGCGGCGATGGCGGTGAGGAACGCGGTGAAGCGGACGTTCATCTTGAGGTAGGTTGGGAAGCTTGGGACTTGGGGAAGGCGCTGTGGCTTGGAGCTGGCAAATTGAATTGTGAGAGTGCTTCCAAGGCGAGCGCTGCTGGTTGTGAGCTGGTGAGCCTGTGTGGACGTGCTCAAGGAGAGATGTTTTGGAGAACGTCAATGGACCACTGACGAGGATAGTTTGGAAGAGAGTAGACGTGGGGTAAAGTCGGTTCGAAAGTCACACCAAGTTACAGCATCGAGTTACAAAGAGAGCTATATAAGAGATGATAGTATCACTCTACATCAGCTTGTAAAAATACCGGATAAGAGAGGGAATTTCGCTCATCAACTCACAATCTCAAGATCAGCAGATCACGACAGTAACGTGAAGTCACAAGAAAGCAAATGCAGTGAGCTCATGTCTAGCGTTCCATGTCAGAGGCACTGCCTGCTCCTGCCTGTGATTAGTATTGCATCTGAGCACCCACTCGCTCGCATGAGATCCTGAGACGACGCAGCAGGAATCGCCATCGACAGACACGAGCGAGCGGTTGTTAGGTGACTTGGATCTGATAACGGAGGATTGCAAATGATGGTTCCTGTGTGTGAAAGGGACGGTGCGGCCTCGAGCTCCACTCCATGAGAACGAACTCATCGCGTCGACCAAGGCCGGTGGCCACGGCCACAGCACTTTACGCACATGGTACAGGCCAGCCAGCGCCACTTGCAAACCTTCAGCTTATGTCTGTAGCTCCCCAAAGGCGTCGCGTTCAAGGCTGCCTGCCTTCATTAGAACTCGGGAAGCGGGCATTTCCTGCCAAGTGGGCCTGCGACAGAACCAGCGAGCGCATCCATCGCTACGCATTCGTCTGCAACGGATGTGTGGACGAGCTTTATAGATTTCAGTCCAGCCATCTAGTCCTCTGTGCGTGTGCTGACTGGCTGATCTTCCAGTGGCAGTTTGACTAAAGGAAGAGCTTGAAAGATGCGATCCTGTCAGCTCTTGAGCTTGACGTTTCTCTAACGTTTTTCTAAATTTTGGAATTTTTGATGTTGATGCGCATCAAACATAAAAGGTGCAAGACATCAACACATCTCCTTGCTGATTCTTGAGAAGGGACGATTTCCGATTCTCATCACCTTCAAACCTTGGTTACAGTCCGCACGAAGCACCTCACTCAATTCTCCCTTTGGGAAGGGCTCACGAGCGCCATTGAGCAAAGTTCCAACTGCAGAGCCAGCCAAGGTAGATCCAAGCCTCCGCTATGGTAGGTTGCAGCAGACCTCGTTGCTCTTCCTACCTCCAACCACAGACCAATGCCGCAAACACAAAACTGAAAAGTTGTTTATATTGACTTGCAATAGCTGAAGAATACACTGCGTGTGGTGTGGAACGATTCAATCACTTCCATCTAAAAACCTGTGGAGCTCAACTGAGTTCCAACACTTAATGCGCTGGGCGGAAGCCCTCGTACGCGTCGAAGATGTTGAGGCGACCGTGGCCGTACTGGTTGTTCGGGAAGACCGTGTCCGGCGTGCCGCCGCACGTGTAGTTCGAAGGCTCGAGGTTAGTCTGCACCGTCGTGGTGTAAAGCGCAACCTTAATCTCGTCGAGGGCCATGTCCGGGTTGGCGGACAGCAGCAGAGCGATCGAGCCCGTGACGTGCGGGCAGGCCATGCTCGTGCCCGAGATGATGTTGTAGCCCGTGTCGGTCTCGTTCCAGGCCGAGCGGATCATGTAGCCTGGAGCCGAGATGTCTGGCTTGCGGCGGCCGTTGACCGTCGGGCCACGCGAGCTCCAGCTGTTGATGCGGTCGTACGTAGTCACCGAGCCGACCGTGATGACGTTCGGGTAGTCGCCTGGCGAGTTGGCCGTCGAGCAGTTCGGGCCCGAGTTACCGGCCGAGAACACTGGTACGATGCCGGCCTTGATCCAGGCGTCCACCGCTGGCTTGTACCAGAAGTCGCCCTGGCCGCCGCCCCAGCTGTTGCTCACGACGTGCGGTGCCTTGCTGCAGTCCGGGTTCGTGCCGTCCGCGAGCGTTGGGCACAGCACCCACTGGGCGCAGTCCAAGAGGTCGGACTCCGGGCAGCGTTCCGGGCAGCCGCGGCACGCCATCCAGGTCGCGCCTGGGGCGACGCCGACGCCCTTGGCGCCCGCAATCGTGCCCATGGTGTGCGTGCCGTGGCCGGCGCCGTCCCACGGCTCGGCACTCTTGGTCTCCGGGTCGAACCAGCCGTACTGGCCGCGGAAGTTGCGCTTGAGCACCTCGTGCGTGCCGCGGACGCCCGTGTCAATGTTGGCGACGATTACGCCCTGGCCAATGTTGCCGTCGGCCCAGACCTTAGGAGCGCCGATCTTGATAATGCTCGTCTCCTGGCCCACGAGCTCCTTCGTTGGCTCGGCGAAGTTCTCGAACTGAGGCTTTGGGACGTCGAACGAGCGCTCCTCGCGGATCGTGGCGACCGAGTTGAGGCTCGCGAGCTTCTCGACGAGCTCGAAGCTCGCGCCGCTGACGAAGAGCTGGTTGGAGATCCAGAAGTTCTTGAAGCCCTCGTGAGCGCCCGCAGCCTCCTTGGCGAGCACACCCTGGACCTCCGACGATGCCTTGGCATTGGCCGACACGAGCTTGCTCTTGAGCGCGTTGATGCGCGCCGTGCGCGTAGCGTACTCGGACTCCTTGACGGATTCGAGCACCGACTCGGTGGTCTCCGTGAGCTCGACGATGAGGTTCACCGAGCCCTGTTGGCGCAGCGTGCGGTGCACGCCCGGGTGCACGCGTGGGAGCGCGTCCGTGACGGCGGCAACGGCGGCCATGGCGGCGAGGAAGGAGGCGAAGCGCGCGTTCATCGTGGAGAGGAGGAGGTCGATCGAGTCTGCTGGAGGCGCGGCAAATTGGATTGTGAGAAGACCTGCAGGCCAAGAAGAACCCAGCAAGAGCTCGAAAGCCCTGGGCGAACGGAGAGACTGGCTCAAGGGCGATGAGATGGGAGGTTGAAAACGAAAAGAGCCACGAGAGGATGTGCTCATGTTTCGGATGGATTCTACTGTTGAATTTTATATGGAACTGTCGAATTTAAAGAAGGCAACAAAAGTTGACTCGGCGTCATTCAGGTCAACATCTACCGCCCATTACGTCATGACGACAGACGTTTCTTCGAGCTCGCGAGTGTATCACTTCCCAACTCAAGAGCTCCTGACTCCTGGTTGTTTGTTGAGCTCTTGGTCGGTTGAGCAAATGACAAAGCTCTCGAACTTTGTACACTACGCTACAGAGTGACAAGCAGAGCCGGCGTATACGTGTGGTCTTACTTATTGGAAGACCTCCTCGTGGGCCTTCGAGGCTTTAGCGAAGGTCTGAAAAGCCTAACGAGCGATTGTGGATGTGGAGAGCCATCTGGTGGTCCAAAGCCCTTTTATGTGCGGCTGTTGCCTCATGCGCTCAGTTGGAGATCTGAGAATAAAATCAGCAGATGCTTGCGGATTTCTAATCTCTAATCCGTGTGCAGCTTATTAAAATTAAAATAACAGCAGACGAATGAATAAAGGTGCGCTGGCATTGAGTCACGGATACAGGCGAGCTATGATTTTCCACCTCAAAGTCGCAATTGTTAGTGTCTTTATGACCGAAAAGGAGCGTCAGATAGCCAATCCATTGACCTGTTTACACATACGGAACTTGCATAATGACTTGTTTACCCACGATGCGGTCAACATCTCAGGTAAACAGGTCAGCACACACGTTCGTTCACGGCAGCTATAAGAGCACATAGTTTGACCATCTCAAACGAACAACATGTTGTCTTTTTTATGAATTCACAATGTGATTTACGCTTTTATAACCGACGGTAGACTCCTTTCTCCCATCGAAGAGCTCTTACAAAATGAATGGTACTAGCCTCCGAACGACTAGTTGGTAGTAGCTGAGCGCTTATGGCGCCGGGCGGAAGCCCTCGTAGGCGTTGAGCACATTGAGGCGGCCGTGTCCGTACTGGTTGTTGGGCCAGACCTTGTCCGACATGCCGCCGCACGTGTAGTTGGACGCGCCCAGGCCGACCTGGTCAGTCGTCGTGTAGAGCGCGACCTTGACCTCGTCAATCGACATGTCTGGCTGCGCACTCAGGAGCAGCGCGATGGCGCCCGACACATGTGGCGTGGCCATGCTCGTGCCCGAGATGGCGAGGTAGTCCGTGTCCGTGCCGTTCCAAGCTGAGCGAATGCGCTGGCCCGGAGCCGAGATGTCCGGCTTGCGGCGGCCGTTGACCGTCGGGCCCTTGCTGCTGAAGACAGCGAGCTTGTCGGCCGACGTCGTGGCACCCACACCGATGACGTTCGGGTAGTCACCTGGCGAGCTCGCGGTCATGCACTCGGGGCCTTCGTTGCCCTGGGCGAACACTGGTACGATGCCGGCCTTGATCCAGGCGTCCACCGCTGGCTTGTACCAGAGGTCACCCTGGCCGCCGCCCCAGCTGTTGCTCACGACGCGTGGCGCCTTGCTGCAGTCCGACTTGGAGCCGTCGGTGAGCGTCGGGCAGAGAATCCACTGAGCGCAGGCGAGCAGGTCGGACTCGGGACAGTCGTCCGTGCGGCAGCCACGGCAAGCCATCCAGGTCGCGCCTGGAGCGACGCCGACGCCCTTGGCGCCAGCGATCGTGGCCATCGTGTGCGTGCCGTGACCGTTGCCATCGTACGGGTCAGCCTTGTTGGACTCCGGGTCAAACCAGCCGTACTGGCCGGCAAAGTTGCGCTTGAGGGCCTCGTGCGAGCCGCGAACGCCAGTGTCGATGCTGCCGACGAGGATGCCCTGGCCGATGTTGCCATCAGCCCAGACCTTGTTGGCGCCAATCTTCTGGACGCCCCACTCCTGGCCCACGAGTTCCTTGTTGTCGCCCTCGACGACCACAGGCTTAAAGACTGGGAACGCGCGCTCCTCGCGAATCTCAGCGACGGACGCGAGGCCCGAGAGCTTCTCGACCATCTCGAAGGACGCGCCAGCGATGTAGAGCTGGTTGGAGATCCAGAAGTTGGTGTAGCCGCCGTGGCTGCCTACGGCCTCCTTGGAGAGCAGCGCCTCGACCTCGGTTGACGCCTTCTTGTTGGCCACGACGAGCTTGGTCTTGAGCGCGTTGATGCGGTCGGTGCGGGTCGCGTACTCAGACTCCTTGACAGACTCGAGCACGGACTCGGTAGTCTCCGAGAGCACGACGATGAGGTTCACCGAGCCCTGCTTGCGGAGAGCGCGGTGCACGCTCGGGTGGACGCGTGGAAGCGCGTCAGCAACGCCGGCGGCGAGGGCGATGGCGGCGAGGAAGGCGGCGAAGCGGACGTTCATCTTGATTTGGGAAGATGTGGTGGGGTGTGGTGGAGGTGGCAAATTGAATTGTGAGAGAGCAGAGTGAGCTGTCGGCGGAGCGAGGCTATCCTGTCGACGAAAGAGATTGGAGCTCCTGTTGATGGATGATTGCTCACGGGCGAGTAGGAAGCGCTTGTGCCTTGGGATGCGCAAACCCAGAGCGTGGTGCTGTGCTGTGTTGTGTGTTGCAAACGCTGGATCCAGTCAGTGGCTCTCTGACCAGCAGACAACCCCGCGTGCGTTGCGTGTCAGTTGACAGCAGCTGGTGATTGACTGGTCACGCGGGACCTATCGACCCAGCAGCTGGCGAGAGCAAGAGACGCCGCTGTTCAGGCGGTCCCTTGACGCTGCGAAGAGCTCATTGTCCAGACAACGCCAGCAATGGATGCAGACTCACACGCCACAGCCTCATGCAGCACGCATCTTTCACAATCTAATGGTAATAACTTTTATTAACTTTAATACATGAAGCGATCTTGAGTCTGACTGGATGGTCCGCACTGCTCTTATAGCCGATGGCGCAGATCTTTTCGTCTGCATTTCCAGAATGATGGGCGAATAATTGGCTTTTCTCTGTCCACTAGGTGCCTCAATAAATTAGAAGTGGACGTTCTATACTCAAGAAGGGCATAGTCAGGACGAGTTCACAAAAGTCTCAAATGCCAACCACACGCCTCTCGCGTCAAAGCGTATTGTGTGCTGCCAGGCTGAGAAGAAGCCCACGGACGCGACATGAGCGACTGTATTAGGCTCACACGAGCTTAGGAACACGAAGCGACTGCCAAGTGTAAGAATGTTCTTGGAGAGGCGAACGAATGCGCATTCTCACCAGCAGAATCCACGATCACGTCGCAGATTGGGCTCCAGACTTCCATCTCAAATACCTTGGCGTGGATGACTCTCAGCTCTTTTGTAAGAACTGAGAGAGGCTCTTTCGTCATGAAGCGTTGGCTCGTCAGTCTGTCGTGCGTGTGTGCATTGGGTTAGCTCGTGACAGATTGATCTGATCCGAATTCGAACCCCATTGTTTCGAAAGGAAGAGCTCGAGTTGACGGAAAAGATACGCTCGTCCACACATCAGACTTGTGCTTGTTCCAAAAGAACGAGCGGGTCAGCTTGCCATTGTGTGTGTGTGTGTGTCAACCTGGAGTGCAACAATGTTCCAAGGCTCCAAGCATGGATGTTAGAGGTCAAATTTGCAGGAGGTCGAGTTTGCAGCTTCAGCTTGGACCTCCAAATATAACTCTGCCCAGACCAATCTTCCACACGATGACTTTGCTCACAGCTCCGCATGTCTTCTCTAGCGTTCTTGAGCTGCGCAATGGCCTAGGCTTGCTCATGGAATCGAGCACCTCTGGCTCCCAAGCACACACACCAAGTCTAAGATTACAGAACAGAACTCTTGCAAGCAAACAACACCGCCTTCTACACTTGATGGGAAGAGTACCTAGCATTCCCGCACAACAGCGCCATCGCTGTTATCAGGTCCAGCGTATCGCAGCCAATGAACTTCAACGTGTGATTAACTTTGGAATTTAATCTCACTCAGCCAAGTCTTGCTCCCCTCCCACAATTCGTTTTGCCACGCGAGACCCAGGTTTCTTCCAGTCCGCCATGAACGTCCGCTTCGCCGCCTTCCTGGCCGCAGTGGCCATCGCCGCTGGCTCCGTCTCCGCGCTTCCTCGCGTCCACCCGGGTGTGCACCGCGCTCTCCGCCAGCAAGGCACGGTGGACCTCGTGGTCATCCTCTCCGAGACCACGGAGGCCACGCTCGAGAGCGTCAAGGAGAGTGAGTATGCAACCCGTACGGCCCGGATCAACGCGCTCAAAAGCAAACTGCAGGCGGCCAACAAAGTCGCGTCGGCTGAGGTCGAGAAGCTCGTTTCCCATGAAGCCGCAGGGCTCTACGCTGGGTACCACAACTTCTGGATCGCCAACCAGCTCGTCTTTGAATCCGCCTCGTTCGAGCTGGTCGAGAAGCTCGCGAGACTTGCGTCGGTCGCGGAGATCCGCGAGGCCAAGGTCATCCAAGTCGAGCGCCCAGTGGAGGAGAAGGCAGACACCAAGGAGCTCGTGGGCCAGGAGTGGGGCATCCAGAAGATCGGCGCCAACAAGGTCTGGGCCGACGGCAACATCGGCCAGGGCATCCTCGTCGGCAGCATCGACACTGGTGTGCGTGGCTCGCACGAGGTGCTCGCGCGCAACTTTGCCGGTAAGCACGGCTGGTTCGACCCCGAAGAGCTCCAGCCGCTGCCATACGACCGCAACGGCCACGGCACCCACACGATGGCCACGATCGCGGGCTCCAAGGGCGTCGGGGTGGCCCCAGGTGCCACGTGGATGAGCTGCAAGGGCTGCCGCACGACGACCTGTCCCGAGGTGGACCTTCTCGCCTGCGCACAGTTCATCATGTGTCCGACGTGGGTGGACGGCAGCAACGCCGACTGCAGCAAGGCGCCGCGCGTGGTGAGCAACAGCTGGGCCGGCGGACAAGGCGACTTCTGGTACAAGCCCGCGGTGGACGCCTGGATCAAGGCCGGCATCGTGCCTGTCTTTGGTCAGGGCAACTCGGGTCCAAACTGCACGACAGCCAACTCGCCTGGCGACTACCCGAACGTCATTGGCGTGGGAGCGTCGACCATCACGGACGGCCTCGCGTCGTTCAGCAGCAAGGGCCCAACAGTGAACGGCCGCCGCAAGCCCGACATCACAGCCCCGGGTCGACTCATCCGCTCGGCTTGGAACACGTCCGACACGGAGTACAAGACCATCTCGGGCACGAGCATGGCCACGCCGCACGTCTCGGGCGCGATTGCTCTGCTCCTGTCGGCCAACCCCGACCTGGGCATCGACGAAGTCAAGGTCGCGCTCTTCACGACCACGGACCAGATGGGACTCGAGGCCTCCAACTCGACCTGCGGCGGCACGACGGACAAGAACTGGCCCAACAACCAGTACGGACATGGCCGCCTCAATGTGCTCAACGCTTACGAGGGCTTCCGTCCAGCGCCGAAGGCACCGTAAGGAGGGATTCAATGGTGGTGCGGTTTTAAAAGAAAACAATCAGTGAGTGATGTTCGTGTTGTTTTCGTGTCTGGATACCGGTATCTACCGGTATTTGTTTTGCAGATATTATACATTTTATTTGCCTTCTTCAAGGCGCTGGACAGATGCCCTCGTAAGAACTCGTAAGCGTCGAGCACACTGGGACGGTAGTGACCGTTCTAATTGAGCAGCCAGTTCCTGTTCGCCCGTACCTCCGCCTATAGCTGATGCCATACACTTTGATTTGACTGGCGGTCATGCAGAGCGCGACCTCCAACCAGTTTGGGTTGGAATTTGGTGGTCGATCACTTGCTGATAACCAGAGTACCAGCAAAAACACTTCCGGTCTAGCTGTTCTGGGCACCTCTGTATTCACACGCTCCAACATTGGCGTTTGAAATCCACTTATTGCTGAAAATTGTCAGAGAAATCCAGCTCGAACTTCTGAAGAGACACGGTGGGAGGAGCCCTCTGAATTGCGACCGCTGGGCCCAGTAGGCCAGCTTCTAGTAAATCAGCAATCGCTTCACATTAGTGGTGGACAGCATCTCACTATATTACCTAGGAGATCGCCTGAAGTCTGTCAGCCAATCCTCCTTTCAGACTCCTCGTTCAAAAGTCGTTCCAGGACAGTCGACAAGCTCTCGTCGACTGACGACTTTACGGGCGCCCAGTAGGCTCTGAGTAAATGCATGTGTGCACTCACCCCAGGCGACTGGATTCCAGTGAAGTAGGTCGTGAACTGTAGCAATCAAGCCTGGTACAACCCGAGATCTTCCATAACGACGAGTTCGCAGCCATTCCTGCGACTCCCAACAGCACTCAGCGCCATTAAGGAAAACCAGCTGCCGTAGCACCTAGAGCTAACGAAATCACTCCTGCATGATCAACTCACGCTCGTTCCAACGCAGCCACGCGATCCCAATGTGTCTCCATTGTCCAAAAGGGCAAGTTTGTGGTGGTTACATAACCAAGTTCAGCTTGAGACGCTCAACCAGCAAGTGCGAACGACAAATTTGGCTCAGAGCGCCGACTGATAATCTTATGGATGGCTGATGTTGCCTCTCTATCGGGCACGTGGTATCTAGAGAGAGAGAGAGTGGAGATGCTGGCAATGCACGTGTACTTCATAGGATGGTTTCGGTGCGAGAGCTGAGAATGAAATGCATACTTTACCGATTGGTATGCGTACTTTATCGAGAGTGGACAGTACGAAATGATCCAGTGTGATTGGCTCGACCAGCTGAAATTGAAGCGCTCGCCGGGAAAACTGACTTGTTCGGTTGGCTGCTACCACCGATCATTTAGTAATCAAATAGAATTCCAATGTCGATTTCACAATGATTCCAATGAGTCTATAGTGAAGTGAAGACATGGAAATCCAGACCACATAGTGAGATTAAGTAATTGCTGACAGTGTTTCAGTGTGCAGAAAAGAGTCAGGTTGTTTCTGGACGTTTTATTGCTTGGTGTACTGTATCACTAGTCGTCTTTGTAAAAAACGAGCTTCCCATCTGGCTCTGGTGCCCCAAGCAAGTCCTTGTTGTGTGAGAAGCAAGCACCTTCTCCCGAGGACGCGAACGCAAGCACAGAAGCAAGCGCTCTCCCGCGCCAAACAAGCAAGTCAAGCAAACAACCCAACAAGTCGCTTGTTACGCAACCCGCCTAACAACCCAACGTATATGTCGACGCTGTCGCCAATGCCGAGCCCCGCGCCGCTGTCGCAGCCCGGGAGCGCTGGTGGGCGCATGAGCATGCGGCCGTCCATGTTCCTCTCGCGGCCGTCGCAGATGCGCGACAGCAACGTCTTCGCTGAGAAGAAGATCGAGGACGCCGGCGCTGAGGTCTTCGCGTCCGACGTGCTCATGGAGGGCGAGCTGAGCAAGAAGGGCGAGGGCGGCTTCCAGACGTGGAAGAACGTACGTGTACGTATATTTATGCTTGTCTGCGTATGCTCTTGCTGTTTGTTACGCAAGTCTTGCTTGCTTACAATCTTGGGTGTGTCTGTCTGTTAATATGCTTCTATACGTTGGCTTGTGCAGCGCATGTTCGTGCTGCGCGGCCAGGAGCTGTCGTACTACACGATCGACGCAAACGCCAAGGACGAGCGCACGGGCGCGCTCAAGGGCTCGCTCAACGTCTGCGGCGCGCTCATCGAACGCCTCGAGGGCAACTCGTTCGCGCTCACGCTCGAGGGTGGCGCGGCGCCGCGCGTGCTCTCGGCGCCCAACGTGCAGGCGCTCATGGACTGGCTCACGGCTATCGCCGTGGCCGCGCAAGCCACGATCGTGCAGCCCACGTCCGACATCACGCTCGTGGACCACAAGCGCACGACGCACGTGATCCTCGTGCGCCACGGCCACTACGCGTCCTCGCAGACCGCCGACCTGGACATGCACGGCCCACTCACGGACCTTGGGATTGAACAGGCGCGCCGCACGGGCGCCTTCCTGCACGAGTACCTGAACGCCCGCGGTGTGCTCAAGCGGTTCCCGGTCTTCCCCGTCTACCATAGCGGCGTACGTCGGTCGCACGAGACGGCGCAGCGCATGGCCGAGATGTTCCCGAACGGCGGCACGACGTCCGTCGAGCTGCGCGAGAACAAGCTCTTCCGCGAGGCGTGGCCGGGCAACCCACTGCCGTCAACCAACCAAAAGATGCTGGCGCGCGAGAACCTCGACAGCATGGTTTCGGACGCCGCGCGGCTCAAGATCGCGTGGCGCACCATGTTCCGCCACATTATCCCGAGCGACCTCAGCACGCCGCAGGTGCCGCTGAGCGACGCCGACCGCGAGAAATTCGCGCGCACGATCGGCGCGCGGTCGTCGCAGACCCGTGTGGACGACCGCTACCGCGTCGTCGTGTGCCACGCAAACATTATCCGCTGGTTCGTGTGCAAGGCGCTGGGCGTCGACCCGGACGGCACGTGGGGCCGCATGCGCTACAACCACTGCGGCGTCACGGCGCTCGAGATCGACTCGGTCGGCAACGTGCAGCTCGCGTACATGAACCAGACAGGCCACCTCGACACGACCATGCTCTCTGAGCAGTCGTAGACCTGGGCGTGTAAGCCTGATTGGCTGTCGTGTGTATGTCCGCATTGCGTTGCGCCATTGGAATGAATGCATGCAACCCCCCTTTGAGATTCCAACAACTACGAACATGAATGGCACGTTCAAGTGTGTGTACATTGGCTGTCTTAGAACTTGTACACGTGCGCGCTCGTGTAGTTGAGCTCCTTGAGCAGACCGCGCACGTCACCCTGGGTCTTATCTGGATTCTTGTCGCCCGAGAGCGCCTCCATCATGGGCGGCGGGCCGCACACGCACACGAGTGCGTCGGCGCGCGGGCTCGGCAGCAGCGTCTGCACGATCTCCTTGTTGACATAGCCCGTGTAGCCTATCCAGCCTGCGGGCGGCTGGCTCAGCACATAGTGCACCGAGAACTGCGGGTACATGTGCGCGAGAGCGTCGAGCTCGTCGCGCAGAATAATGTCGCGCTCAGCCGTGTTGGCATATACGAGCACGACCTGGGTGTCGTCATCCGGGTTGCGCAGGATCTCCTTGGCGATCTGCAGCAACGGCGTGAGTCCCGAGCCGCCGGCGATGAACCCAATCTGCTTGTACTGGTTGGCCTTGTACGCGAACTTGACGAACGGGCCCTTCATCTCGAGGCTGTCGCCCACCTGCAACCCGACGATGTGCTTGCTGAGCTTGCCCGTCGGGTAGCCCTTGACCACGAGCTCCAGCACGCCCTTCTCGGCGTTCGTGTTGACGGGCGTGTACGGCCGAATGACGGCCTCGCCGTCGATCTCGGCCTTGGCCAGCAGGCAGGACGCGACGCTCAGCCCCATCTCGTAGTCCGGGGCAGGCAGGTCGAACACCACGCGCTTGGTGTCATGGGTCACGCTCTGGACCTTGCGTACCTTGAAGGCGCGGAACTCGGTGGGTGAGAGCGCCACCTTGTCAGGAGCAGCGGCAGCAGAGGAAGAGGAGGACGAGGACAGGGCAGCGGTGAGGCCCATGGCGGAGAGCGAAAGCAGCGGTAGACGCGTCTGGACGGCCGAGCGTGAGATGCGGAGTGCGCGCCACATGCTCCGAGAGACAGAGAGAGTGGGAATGCGCAAGTGAGGGAGCTGGTGAACAGCAGCGAAGGACGGGCGCAGGGATGGCGTCTGCTGCTTCGATGAGCTTCTTCCGAGCACGAGCGGTTGGGTGGATGGGATCTTTGGTGGGCTGCTTGGTTGCTCGCTAAAGTACGAAAAGTCTTCTCTAAAGTACGAAATCGTGGAATTTGTAGGAGACGGGCACCTGTCTAGGGTTGTAAATACTATGTGGAGGTCTGCGTGTGTGGCTCCCAATGGCAACTTCGCTGGCCATTGCGGCTGGTTCGACCCCGAGGAGCTCTGTACGACGCCAACGGCCATGACACCCACTCGATGGCCTCCAAGGGTGCCGGGTGGCCCCAGCCACGACGCCGATGATCAGCAAAGCCTGCAGCTTGGTTGATGGGGAGACATTGTCTTATGAACGAGAGCTGACTCTGTACAGAAATTAGTTCGTTCTGTGACCAAGACAGCCTGACGCCACCAGCACGTCCTTCACGAACGAGGCAGCCAACGCTAATTGTGCGTGCTCACTTCCCACTCCCCAGGAATCTACGTGGACGTCATGGGGCCACGATATCCGCAGGCACGGACTTGGGTACTCCAGTGGCAAGGGCTTAACCCGACCATTAACAACTGCTGACCTATAACTACAGTACGCTGGCATATCATCCTCTCGGCACTACACGTAATCCGTGCACATAGTTACACGCCACTGACGCCATCGCTCTCTTGTTGAGTGCACAGGCAGACTCGAAAATTGGCGAAGTTATCATACTTCTCCCTGTTCCAGGTCTAAACATGCGAAGCTCCAAGAAGCCTCTTCGACACATTCCACCAGCACCACCAGGCTCAAGAACTTGTCGCCTTCAAGTTAGGTCTTAAGTTGCGGAGGGTGAGGCGCTGGGCTGTGACACTGAGTCGTTCACGACCACGAACATGGTTCTGATCTCGACGAGCAGCATGTCGAAGATCGCAAGGTATTCAGCTCGCCTGTAGTTTGTCTGGCAGGCCCTCATATCTCAACCGAAAGCGACTTTGTTCTCAGACTCGTGCTACTCTGTCACGCTGAGCTGTAATGCCGCCTGGGGCGACAACAGCGTGCATGCAACACTTGGAATCTCGTTGCAATTGTGTACTTGGACGTCCAACGCACGTCGACGGGAACAGCTCACAGCATCTCGCATGGTCTAGTGCTCTCCGAGTCAGAGTTGGCACCCTCGCTACTACTCTCACGTGGCCTCG
>JAASFV010000763.1:0-15476 GCA_023334015.1 Globisporangium paddicum
GTGACCGACGAGTACCGTCGCAGTGCCGAGCTCGCCAAGGCCGCGGGCTTCGACGGTGTCGAGGTCCACGGCGGCAACGGACAGCTTGTGTACCAGCTTCCGCAGTCCGTCTCGAACACGCACACGGACCAGTACGGCGGTGCCCTCGAGAACCGTGCGCGCTTCTTACTGGAACTCGTTGATGCACTCGTGACCGTGTGGCCTGCAGACCGCGTCGCCGTGCGGCTATCACCTAATAGCGGCTTCTGCGGTATGGTCTCGAGCGACTACCCCGAGCTCTTCACCTACGTCTTCCAGCAGCTTAGTCGCTACGGCCTTGCGTACGTGGCGATCCTCGGCGGCTTTGGCTTTGGCCGCCACAACAAGGCCAGCCTGCTCACAGCCCTGGACGCCAAGACGCACTTCCAGAGCCCTGTGCTGGCCAACAACTCGTACTCGCGCGACATCGTCGAGGGCGCGATCCGCAGCCGCGCGGCCGACTTTGTCTCCTTCGGTTGGCCGTATATCTCCAACCCCGACCTGGCCGAGCGCTTCGAGCGCGACCTGCCGCTCAGTTCGGAGGCGTCGTACGGACTCTGGTGGGACGCCAGCAATGGCACCGAGGGTTACACCGACTTCCTAGTGCATGAGGCTTAGGTGCGGGGCGTCGTAAGGAGTCTCTACTCAGTGCCTTCTTTTGAGGCATTGAGCTGTCGTCATCGAAGTCTGAATGACACACCTCGTTAAAGTTAACACACCTGAAGAGGGTTCACGCGATTCTCTTTGATAACGTTGCAATCATTAAGATGGTCATCATCATTTCCGATGATGACCACCAAATTTGATAATCCGCATTGACTTGATCGAGAACATCCAGTGTGTACAGTCAGACCTTCTAAAATAGGACTTTGGGCCTTCACGTCGGGTCCAATATCCCTATTTTAATTGTTTACAGCATTCCAACAGCTCCAAAGTAGGCAATCAGAACCATTGCTCAACCAGCTCGGAAGATGGCAGCAGCGCCCACGTTCCTCTTCGCGCACGGCGGCGGCTTCTGCCAGCAGGTGTGGCAGCCAGTCATACGCCGCCTCAAGCAGACGCTGCCGCTCGCAGCTCAGGGCGACTTCGTCACCTTCGACATGCCGTACCACGGCGCCAAGCGCGACGAGTCGGTCACGCCGCACACGCTGTACACGTCGCCCGAGTCCCCGCGCGTGGTGCACCCGGGCAACGCGTGGGTCTCCATCGGCGCCCAGGAGGCCACGAACCAAGCGCTGCGGCTCAAGAAGGAGAACCCGCATACACCGCTCATCGGCGTCGGCCACTCCATGGGGGCCGTCTCGCTCTGGCTCACTGAGGTGACCCACCCGGGCACGTTCGACGGCCTCGTGCTCTTTGAGCCAGTGTACGGCTTCGTCGCGTCGGATACCGACACCAAGGGTGTGGACTTTCTCGTGTCCATCACGCTCAATCGCGAGTCTCAGTGGCCGTCGCGAGCCGCGGCCGTGACGCACTTTGAGGCGCTGCGCAACTTTGCGGCCTGGGACCGCGAGTCCCTAGCCGCGTACCTCGACGGCGCACTCATCACGGATGCGAAGGATGGGACGACCGTGCTCGCGTGCCACCCGCTCATTGAGGCATCGTTGTACTGCGGCATCCCGATGTACCTCTCGGACGAAGAGCAGAAGGCGCCGCAGTGCCACATCAACTTGAACAGTGGCGCACGCTCCAAGCTCTTCTCCAAGCGCTTCTTCGATCCCATGGTCGACGCGATGCCACATATCTACTCGATCGCCGAGCCCATCATGAACGCGTCCCACGCGATGCTGCTGGAGAAGCCGGACATGGTGACCCAGCGCATCCAGGAGGCGCTGCCAATGTTCCCAGTTTTTAACAGGTACAACTAGGATATGTTTTTTTTAGTGAAGTTCATACATTGCATTGAGAAGTGCTCAGGTCTCCTACTAGTACATATACTCTATCAATGTAGCACACTTGTGAGTCGTATTAGCTTGCTATGTATGAGCCATGCAGCTGCTGCTGTAGCGATAGGCAAAATCTAGGCTCTTCTCTAAAGTCTCGAGCTGGTGGTAGTAGATTGTTGGTTGGCTGCGAACAGAGGCAGCTCGGCGAGGTCTTCGAGGATCTTCTGGGCCGCGAGCGCCGGATTCTCCATAATCATGGCGTGCGAGCACTTGGGCATCGCAGTGCCCACTTTGTAGATGTGCGGCGATTGCGCGCGCATGACTTCAAAGTGTTCGACCGAGAAGAAGGGCGAACGCTCGCCGCCCTGGAAGCTCACGCGGCACTGCGGGCGCGTGCTCTCGTCCGCGGAGACCCAGCCAGTGTACCCGCAGTACATCGCAGCTTCGATGTGCGGGTGGCACGCGAGTACCGTCGTCCCGTCGGGCTCGTCGACGAGCGCGCCAGTCATATACGCGGCCAGGGCCTCGCGGTCCCATGCGGCGAAATTCTTGAAGCCAGTCATGTGGCTCACCGCGGCCTCGCGAGACGGCCACTGAGCCTCGCGCCGCAGTGTGGCGGCCACGAGCATGTCTCGTAACTGTTCCGTATTGGGGCCGGGGAGGCCGTACATGGGCTCAAAGAGCACGAGGCCGTCGAAAGAGCCCGGGTGCTTGATCTCGGCGAGCCAGAGCGCGACCGCGCCCATGGAATAGCCAATGCCGACTAGCGGCGTCGACGGGTACTCACTTTTGAAAGTGCGCACGTAGTCAACGATCTCCTGGGTCGCGGTGGCCACCCACGCGTTGAGCGGATGGACGGACCGCATTGACTTGGGCCCGATGGCGAACACGCGCGGCGCGACCGAGTTGTCGCGCTTCGAGCCGTGGTACGGGAAGTCGAGGCTCGCGAGCGCCGACGGCACGCGCTGCAGCAGCGGCGACTCGCGCACGCGGCGCATGATGGGCGCCCACGCCTCCTTGCAGTGGCCGCCTCCATGCGCGAAGAGCAGCGTAGGGGACACCATTGCGCGCTTCTTGAGTGGCTTCTTGTTATGACGTGGCTCTCAGTTGCGGAGGTCTCAATGCAGATAAACCTTTACAAATAGATATTTCGACATGGACCGTATTTGTATTATGTTTGATAGTAATATCAATTATATGAGGTAAAATTAATACAAATACATGAGAGTAATCACCATATAGAGCTACAAATTACTTAACAAGTTTAAACGTGTTTATAAATGTTGAAATTTAATTACTTTACAAGAGTGCAAGTTTGAAAGTATTTATTAATTTTGAAAGTTCCCGTGAAAAGTTTACTTATAAGGGGTATTTTCAGTCACCATCTTTGCAAACGCATTTTTGGTGGGCTGAAGCGGCAATTTTGGTTGTTTTGCCGCTTCCTGAGGTATGTGATATCGATTTAGGCAGGAAACGGCAAATTTGATAGCAAATCTATTAGAAATTGCCGTTCTTCGTGATTCGGACTTGATGTCATAATCAAGCAAACCATGTGTCTGATGACGCACTCATTCTGAAGTTGGTAGTAATCTTTGGCTGTGATGATGACACAAAAGAGCTCTTGGCCATTGGCAAAGCACTCTGATCAGAAGTAGCGCACAACGCCGTCCTTGAGGATCCAGCTGCGGAGCATTTTGCTGCGGATGACGAGCACGCCCGGGTTGGTTGGGTGCGTGGCCGGCCAGAGCGGCGGCCTGAACGAGTGTGCAAACATCTGCGCGACCTCGTCGCGGATCTTGGGCTTGAGGTACTCTCTGCTGTGCTTGCCCACGCCCGTGATGATGCGCAGATCGTTCGTTTGGTCGTTGCTCGTGCGCGCGTGGTGCTCGTAGCGGCGTTTGATCTCCTCGAAGGCGTGCACGACCGCGCACTTGGCCACCCCATAGGAGAACGTGTGCAGGTCGATCTCGTACCCGTCCTTGCGCATCCACGCCTCCGTCTCGATCACGCGTTCCTTGAGCATGCGCGCAAACACCTGACGCGCCGGCGTGTACAGCCGGAACTCGTCCAGCGTGTCGATGAGGCTCGACGCGTGGCCGATGTGCGTCAGATCGATGAACGCGAGCTTCTTGAGCACGACATTCAGGTCGCGCTTGAGCCGTGGACTGAGCTTGATAGACTGCACCTTACTGCTGCTGTTATTGTCATCAGCGTTGTTGGGCTCGCGAGGCGGCTGCATGTGGTGCAGCGCGCGGATCACGGCAGCGCACGTGAGTGCGTTCACCATGGGCTTTGCTGGTAGCGACGACGACGCGTCCGCGCGCACTTCGCGCTCCTGCATGTCATTGTAGAGCGCAAGCACTTGTTCCCAGTCGCCGCGCTTCTCGAACTCGAGCATGCACGTCGCGTACGTAAAGTCGTCCGGGTGGCCGTACCGCGAGCGCTTCATCTGGTCGACGATCGTCAGCGTGCGGTCCATGACCGTGTCCTGCTTGACGGCGGCCACAAGAAAGTTGTTGAACAGGATCGTGTTGCCATGGGCCTCGAGCCACTCTCGGTCTGTCTCGTTGTAGATCGCGAGCACGCGCTGGGTCTCGTCGACGCTCACGAGCGCCTGGCAGATGGCCGTGAGCATTGCGACGTCCTTGAAGGCACCGCGGCTCAGGAACTGCTTCTGTACAAAGGCTATCGTCGCGAAGAGCGTGTCGCGCTGGCGCGCCTTGGCACACGTGAGCATGAGCACACGAAACGCGCGCAGCGGCGGCTCGAGCTTGAGCTGGTGCATCTGCTGGATCACGCGGTGCGTGGCGCGCCAATCGCTCTGCGCCTTGAAAACCGAGAGCAGTGGGTCGTAGAACTCGACCGTGAATGGCGTTGTCGCTGAAAATGCGTGTGTGCGATGAAGCTCTTCAGCGATCGCTAATGCGCGATCAACGTCGCCCTTCTTCGCGATGGCTGAGCACATGAGCGCCTGCGAGCGCAACGAGACTTGGACACCGAGCTGCTGCGCACGCTTCACGACCTCCTGCGCCTCGCGATGGCGGTCGTTCTCCACGCATAGCGCCACGAGGTCGTGCACTGCCGCGGGCTCAATGGGGTTCTGCAGGCGCTCAAAGGCGGCCACTGCCTGCTTCCAGTCGCGACTCTCTGGTTTGCTGGGCTGCTTCCTGTCGCCCGATGCGCGCTGGAAACGCGAGTCTCTGGAATTATCATGCGTTTCTAGGAAGGTTGTTGTTAAAGGCGCTCTGTCGTACGAGCGATGCTTTGCGAGAAGCGTAGGGCTGTGCGACACGAAGCGGCGCTGGTGGCCACTCGATGGCGTCGCCGTCTGCAAAACCTGGAGCACTGAGAGCGTTAAAGCGATTCGATACAAGACGAGCGCATAGAGCACGCGCACATCATAGAGTTCTGCTATAAGAATGCGACGCACCGTGGGCCCTGGGCGGTCCAGCGCCTGCTGCAGCGTGCGCACGAGGGCTCGACGCATGGTGTCGATTGAGCTCTTTGACACAGCACCAATTGATCTGGCTGCTGTTTCCAGCGCTGTGACGACATTCGCGCAACATCTCTATCAACCCTTCCTATGGTACCATATATAACTACGTTATAAAGGTTACACAGTTTACTGAAGCCATCTTGAGTCGATCGTGACGACTGGTTGGTGTCCAGAGCAGCGAGCTCCATACGCATGCGATCGCCCTTCGTCAGCACAGTGCGCTATTCGTGGCATCCAATCCCTCATTCTCATTCGCGCACAGTCGTATCCGCATCTGTCCAGTTGGGGGCGCTTCGACAGGCGTCAGTCAAATGGGTACAGAGCCCTCATTCCCATTGAGCAGCAACTCTGTTGGATCTCTTGAAACTCCGACGGATATGCCGACGCTATGTTTAGTAGCAACTGCTTGTGCGGCGTCCCAGATGCCGCACACTTTTGGCCACTTTGAAGGCCAGCAGAGGCGAGCCACACACGCGATCGTGCGCCAACTGAGTCGTCAGTGAGAAAAGCGCAGCTAAAAAAATATCCATCTCCACAAAAAGACATCAACAGCACATGCAACGACTGCCCTCAACGCCCACGCTCCAGCGCATTTCCGCTTTTCGCCACTGGCCAGCGCCTTCACTCCCTCATGCCGCTCCAATGCACGCCAGGAGGTCAGCCGCGTCGCCGCTGCTGGACCGTTTGCGAGGCTCGGACCAATCAGAGCAAGATGACATCCGGCTCAGTAGGGAGCTGCGGTCTTGCCTTGGCTGCCGTTAGCCGCTGCCGCACCACCTCACTGCGCATCTCGATCGGCGGCGACGACCACAACGTCTCGCTGGACAACCTCGTGCACTCGCCAGCCTCGTCCCCGTCCTTCAGCTTTGAGAGCGCCCACGACATGTTTGCAGCCATGAACTCACCCACAAGCAACAACGGTGTCATGATGCTCAAGAGTCCGCAGACAGAAGGCTTCCCGCTGGACGACGGTTTCCTCTGTGGCGTCAATGCGCGGGTCTCGGTGCTCTCGCCGACCATCAAGCGCCCAAGGAAGAGCACGAACGCCAGCAGCGCCTCGTCTGGGAGCAACACCAGCAGCACAGTGAGCAGCTCTTCGGTCAGTCGAGTCTCGTCACGAGCCAGTGGGCCTCGCCGGTACACGAGCATCCTCTCGCGCTGCCTGCCTAAGCACATTAAGAGTTCCACCGTCAGTAGCAACAACAACAGAGATCAGTACCACGAGGTGACATCGGAATCGTCCACGTACCGCGCCACAGCCACGACCACGACCTGCTGCTCAGCACTCACGTCGTCGTCGCCACCAGCACGCAAACGCTTCGGCACTGTGCTCCTGAACGATGACCACAATGACCTGCATCACCTCTTCCGCGACGAGGCCGAGTACTCGGACTACCTAAGCGCGCTCGTCACAGGCGCCCACTCGCAGATGGATGCCGTCGTGTTCTACGAGCTCGAGGTGCACCTGAGCCAGATGCAGTGGAAGCTCTATCGCCGGTTCTCAGAGTTCCGCACGCTGCGCCAGGACCTCATCAAGCACTTCTCTAGACGCCTGCGTCAGCAACAGGCTGGTGCCAACACCAGCAACAGCAGCAGTGAGGCCTCGACGCCCAAGTGCGAGATCTGCGCGCACATGCTCACGGCCATCGAGCAGACCGCGTTCCCGTCCAGACAGCAGACGCATCGCCACTGGCACAAGCTCTTTAAGTCGTCCAGCTCGTCGTATTCATCCGAGGCCGACCGTGCTGATGCGACCGATGCAAAGTTCTCTAGCGAGGCTGTGATCGCGGACCGCAAGGCCAAGTTTGGCGAGTTCGTTGCGCTCTGTCTGCGCACAATGCGCGGCCTAAGGCAACATGGGAAGATCATGGAGGACAGCTCGGCGTGCGAGATCGACACGGCGCTGCGCATGATCGAGGAGTTCTTTGGCCTGAGCTTCACACGCTACCTGCGCTTCCTGAGCGAGCGAGGGGTTGTGGGGGACGTCGACAACAACAGTAGCAGCAAGGACACCAAGCAGCAGAGCTCAGGCTCAGGCTCGGTGTTTACGACCGGAGGTAGACGGCGCTTCACCGCTGTCATCTGAGCTTAGACACGGGGGTTAGATACCTAAGACCTCTCCTCACAAAGTTGTAACCTGCAGCAAACAGCTTTGACACATTCCATGGCTATCTATTGGGTTTTCACAGCATATACTACTAGCCTTGTCAGCGTACCTCATGACGCTTCTGCTGAGTTGGTGGCCATGAGCTGCTCGTGTCTCTAGTTCACGCCTCCGTAGATGTCGCGCCAGGTCTCCAGCATGTCGAACCGCTCGATGATGCGCTGGTATACGAGCTCGTCGGAGCCAGTGGCTGGGAGGATGCGGAAGAACGCCGGCACGCCGCGCAGCGAGAGCACCGGGTCCGTGTTGAACGCGTTCGGGGTCTTCCACTCAGCGTACGTCTTAGTCACCTCTATCCGCACGAGGCGCGCGTTCGGCGGCGCGAACGAGTAGAAACCGTACTCGGATGGGATCTCGGAGAAGCGGCAGTAGGGACACCACGGCCGGTTGTTGATCGGGATGCGGCCCGATACGAAGAAGAGGTACAGTGGCGCGCGTGTGGCTTCGTTGCGGTACGCAGTCATGTACGAGTCGTACTCCTCACGACTCGAGAGTGTGATGATGTGCTTGCTGTGGGTCGCGTCGGGCTTGAGGTACGCGTCGGGCTTGTCGACGTTCTTAAACAGGTACCGCAGGAACGGGTCGTAGAGCAGCGACGCGCCGATCATCATTCCGGACGTCTCGCCGCTCTTGCCGTGCCACTTCATGACACACGGCACGGCCTTGACGCGCAGGTCACGGTCGTTCGAGAAATCATTACGGTACTCCCAGAACTCCTCCGAGCCGGCGCGGATCGTCACGAGCCGACTGCCAGCGGGGGCCTTGGCGAACACGTCATACACTTTCTTGCGCGCCTCGGTGCAGAGCGTGGACCAGTCGTGCGGCTTGCCATCGTCGTCGCTGCACGTGAAGAAGAGGAAGAGGCCCTCGCCCTCGGGCATGTCCACCGGCCGCTTGTAGTTCTGGAGGTACTCCTTGGTCTGCTCGTAGCCCGAGATGACGTCGTGGCGCTCGTCGAACGTCGGACCGGAAGGCGCCGGCGTTGTGCCAGCAGCAGGCGCGGAGGACGGCGTGTTGGGGATTGCGAGGTGGATGGGTGCCTCGGCCTCGTGCTCGACTCCCTCTGCTTCGTGATCATGCGCTGCCTTCTCTTCCTCAATCATCAGCGCCATCTCCTCAACTGTCGTCATCTTGGCCTGCTTGACGGGCTCAGTGGGCGCCTGCGCGTCCACTTGTGTGATAGCAGCAGCGGCCTCATCATGACCACCAGGCGGGCTTCTATTCTCCTGGATCGGTGGTTGCCTCTCTGGTTTCGTGTCTTGAGACTCAATCTTCTTCTGAGTGGTTTCTGGGATGGACGTCAGCGTTGACTTGAGTGCGTCCAGGTACGCCGGCGGCTTGGTCGTCGACGGCTTCATCACAGCAGCCGTCGTCTGCGAGGGCTTCTCGGGCGGAACGCGCAGCTGCGGCTTGGGGGGCATCGTCGTCTTCGCAACAGCAGTAGCCTTCTGTTGCGTGTCCTCTAGCCCGCGCTGGTCGTGGATGAGCGCGGCGTTCTTGGCGTGCAGCACGTCGCCGCTGACGGCGTTCGCGGTCGCGTCGGTCGCCCATAGGTTGACGCGCACGAGGAAGAGCACGTAAAGCAGGCCGATGGCGCCCAGGGTGATCTTCCAGGGGCTCGCGGGCGCCGGCCCGTGGTGGCGCCGGTCGCGGCGCTTATCCATTACCATGGGATGACAGGGAAATTATGACTGACTCCCACCTGCTCACAAGAATGATGACCTCGATTTAGTGACATGCAAGTATGCATAATAAGAACAGACTGCTTGGAAACATCTGGGAAAACATGTGGTTTCCCTGAAGAGAACGACGGGCTGTTCTTATAAACGAACCTGTGCCAGCTCAGATATAATTGACACGCATGGGGATTTGATCTACGAAGGATGGTGGTGGTTCATTTGCTGCTGCTGCTTGTATGTACACGTGCCCCCCTTCCCATCGCCTACTGTTTGTAGAAGAGCTCGAGCTGCCCCTTGGCGTCAAAGTCCGGGAGGTACTCGGTCACTTGCGCAGCCGTGGCGCCCGCGTCCTTGGTGATGCGCGCCAGGTAGGGCACGCCGCGCACAGTCGCGATCTTCTCGCGGAACTCGGGGCTCTTGTACGGGTTCTTCTTCTTCTTCCACGCCTTGTACGTCTCAGCGACAATCGCTCGCACCATGACCGCGTTAGCAGGCGCCGTCGCGTTGTAGTAGTGCATCACAGCGACGTCGGAGCGATCGCAGTACGGACACCAGAGCCGGCCGTTGAACGAGTGCCAGCCCGAGACGAAGAAGATAAATAGCGGGTGCGAGCCGTCAAAGTTGTCCACGTACGCCATGACGTCCTCGGGCGTGTCGAGCGTCACGACCGCATTGCTCACGGGCTTGGCCCCCGACGGGCGCGGCACGCGGAACACAAAGTCGAGGAGCTCCTCGTCGAGGCAGTAGCGCTCGTTGAGCATCGTCGACGAGTTCCCGCCACCCTCGTAGCGCATGAGCGTCGGGATGTAGTCGATGTAAAAGAGCTGGTTCTGTTTAAAGTCGTTGTTGTCGTCGGCCCAGTACGATTCGGGTCCGATGCGGATCTCCACGAGGCGCGAGCCACGCGGCGCGCGGTTGAACGAGTCGTAGATGGGCTTCTTGGCCTTCTCGCAGTCGGAGCACCAGTGCGTGCCGCTCTCGTCCACGTCGCTCATGAAGAGGATGTAGAGCGGGCCCTGGGTCTGCGGGTCGTACTCGCTCACGAATTTGTAGCCCTCCTCGAAGCCCTGCACGACGTACTGCGTCTTGCCGAGCAGCCGGTTGCGCACGGACGCCGTGAAGCCCGCGACGCCAAAGCCCGCGCCGGCCGCCGGCTCCTGCACGCTCATGTACACAAACTGCCACATGTACACGACGGAGAAGGCGATGGTCGTGGCCAGCGCCAGCTGCATGAAGCGCATCGGGTTCACGCTCGGGGGCGCCATGGATGAAGCTGCTGCGGAAATGGTGCTCTTCTGCTGGTGTGTCGGGCAGGTTCCCCCTAAAAAAACTGACTTGCTCCTGCTGATTGGATAAAAAGATTGATTATTTTATCCAATCAGGTGGCTCTCGCAATAATGTATCTGAGACGAAAATGTATCCATCTTCGATGGAGCTCTTCGTGGCAACCTGAGGCGTAAAATAATCAAATGGCTTTGCATGTTGTGCTGCTTAATTAGATATTGACGACGATCTGGATGCCCACAACGATCGACGCGAAGAGGAACGCGCTGCCGATGAGCCAAAAGTTCTCCGACTCGCGCACTTCCAACGGTGTGCGGTCAAAGCAATCTCGCGGTCCGCCGGCCTGGCTGTGCTGCTGCAGCCGCTGCTGGTGCTCGTGCAGCAGCACGAGCTGGCGCACGATCATCGGCAGGTAACACACGAGCCAGTTCGCCCACACGCGCAGAAACCACGAGTTGACCACGTCACAGAGGCCCGCGAGCACCACGCAACGCTTGCGGAGTGGATCGAGCTCTCGCTGCGCGCGCTTCATGCGTCGCGTCTGCCACGAGAATGCGCCGGGGACGCCAAACCACGTGCACGTGCACGTGAAAATGAACTTGAGCAGGCAGACGTGGAGAAACCCCGTCTCGGGGGTCACTTGTGAGAAGATGAACATCAGCATGTACGGCCAGATGCCAAAGTCGTAGAGATAGTCAATCAGCATCCGACGCCGACTCTGTTGCAGGCGCTCGCTCTCTTTCGTATCCGCTGCCACTGCGTCTACCTGCTGGAGGTTCTGGTGCCGGTGGAACGCAGTGGTTCGACTCAATTTTCTCGGCCGACTGAGTCGCGACTCGCTGCCACCTTCGCTCGCAGAAGAGAGTTGTCTTCCTGGTGAACGCTCTTCCACGCCACTGGTGCTGCTGCTAACTCTGTCGGCACTTGATAACGGCAACGGTGGTGGCAACAGGCCGCATTGCTGATCGTCAAACCACTTGTCCATGAGTGGCCCAAGCCACGAGTAGAACTGCGTCGGATCGCTTTGGATGCGCCGCAGGTGCTCGTTCTCGGACAGATCCTGCTGAGTCTGCTCAATCTTCTCGGCTTCTTTCCGCACGAGGTACAGCAGCAAGCCCGCGACTTTCTTGATGCCAAAGTTTAGGAGCGACCGCGGGATCGGACATTTTGGGTCAATATTAGCGACAATGCACACGCGCGCCTTCGTCCTTGTGATCGGCTCGATGAGTGCGCGGAATCCGCGCATTTCCATACGATCAGCGTTCCAACCCTTCGCTTTTGGGACTTTGACAGATCGAGGTAGGTTCGACTCGTCCACTGTCTGTCCCAACAACAGGATAGCGCGGCTCTCGTAGCACGCGTTGATGCCGAATGCCTTGATGATCGCATCGCGCTGGAGAAGTGGGAAGGCGATGCTCATGTACGCGACGACGTCGACGTGGCCACTCTGCTGTAGCAGCTGGGAGTGGTTGCAGAATGGCACCCACACGTTGTAGAGATCGGTCTCGCGGATCACAGCGATCGTGTTGAAAATGTCGACGCCTTCCACGAGTCCATCTAGCTTGAGCCACACGGTCCCATCTTCACCGGGCTTCCAGTGGGTCGAGACGCCAAAGTACGTCTGTCCAAACTGCCAGTCCGTGTCATCTTCACAGTTGAACTCTCGCAACGCCTGCGAGCCCTGTTTGTTGCGCTCTTTGATGCTATTCAAGCACTCGCGCTCTTCGTGCATCGCGTTCAGAATCGTTTTTGCCGCCGCGGTCGACTCGCCACAGTTGTTGCCGTCTTTCATCAGGAAAGACTCGAGCTTCTCGATCATCAGGGCGGCGGAGAAGATGCGCTCGTCCGCCTTGAGTAGATGCACGTGCTGCCACGCCCACGTGAGATTCTTTGGCGTGATGGTCACTGTTGAGTAATCTGCGAGACACGCCCCCGGAGTGGCATCCCCCCACTTCAGCTCGTGCTGCAACAACGTACTCTTCAGCTTCGGTGTCAGTTTCTCGCTGCTCGTCTGGATAAGTTTCACAGCTTGTTTAATCGGCTGTGATTTGTTGAGAATGGCCGTCTCACCACTTTGCGGTTCTTCTGCATCTGGTCGATCAATTCGCTTCCTGGATGAGTTAGAGCTAGCGTACGGACTCGCACTTGAGCTGCTGCTAGTCATACCAGTGTCCTCAAACGAGCAGCTCCGCCACTTGAAGTAGCCAGAAAGCCTCTTGGAGAGCGCAGAGCGCGAAGCTTCCTGGTCGGCACGCGGGCCCTCGACTGCGAGCGCGGCTTTGAAGGTCACGACGCGTGGTTCACTGTTGCGTCGCAGTAAGTGGGCGATCTCTGCGAACGTCAGATCGAGCACGTAGCACTCGTCAATCTCATAAACCAGGTAGCCTTCTGGTACGACCACCATGTTGCTATCACCGCTGATGCCATTGGAGGTAAAGGTCGAGTGCGAGTGCTTAATCGTCAGGGGCGTGCGCAGTCGCTTCTTTGAAAACGCCGGCGCAAGGAAATCTGTTTTCAGCACTGCGCTCATTGACGCATCTTCGTTCAGCGGTCGCAAAGCGCGCACGAGGTCGTGCTCATCCCTTGCGATGAAGCACTTGAGCACGTTCTTGGGCTCCTTAAATCGCCGGTACAGCTTCGAGTTCTCCTTATCTGGACGCGTAAACCCGAGTGTGAGAGGTCGCGTGGATGTCTTGATCTCGTGTAGAATTTGTGTGAAGTTCATGTCGGCGACTGGATTGCCGTTCACAGAGGTCACGAGGAAGCCCGGTTCAATGCACACGCTCGCCTTAGCAGCCTCACTGTCCTTCTCGCAGTACGCAACAAGCACCTTGTTAGAGAACAGGTCGGTCTCGAGGTGCAGACCGATCTTCTGCTTGTGGAACTTGATCGCAAAGTCATCGTCGCACTGCTCCTGAGAGGAAGACGTTGACGATTTCGCAAGCAGCAGGGTGCTCGCGGATGATGACTTCTTGAGCTGCTTGCGCTGCGACGCCTTGGATTTCAGGAGCGTGCGCAGGCGCAGACTCGACTCGCTATAGGACGAATCCGTGCTTTCACCAGCGTCCTCTGAGAGCGTGTGCTTGTCGCGTCTGCGCCGCAATAGTTTGTTGCGTTTAGAGACGAAGATGCTGCGCGAGGACCCGTTGCCAGTGGATGAGAAAGACTGTGTGGACGTCACTAGACTAGTAGACGTCACTCCTGGTTGACTGGCTGCGGCCTCGTTGTCGCTCCTCTTGCGCACGACCTGCGACGGAATTGTCCCGACGCCGCCGTCGTCCAGTGTCTTGGTGTAGTTGGCGTAATTCGCACACGCTGCGCGTAGCTCGTGCATGAACGTGGGCACGGTGGTCGCCAGCAGCAGGTTGATCACATAGTTGGGGATGCTGAAGTTCGTGTCGTCTTCATACTCGACGTATAGGTCGCAGCTGCTCGTACCGGTTGACCGCAGACACAGCCGCAACGCATACGTCTCGACACGCACGAGTCTATTGGTGCTTTGCTGCGGCGCGCAGTTGTGGTGCATCGCCTGGCAGACCACGACGAACGAGTTCTGCTGCGCGAAGAACTTGGCGCGTCGGTGGTACACGTAGTCGCGATCTGCGAACGGCCAGCGCATGCTCTGCGCGCAGTACATCACGTCACCGTCCTTCCGGTGTTCGAGCACTGCGAGCTGTTTGACGTTGGTCGCGTCCCATTGTCTTCGGTAGCGCGCGTCAAAAAGGCTGTTGAAGACTGTATCAGCCGCGTACGGCAGCCAGGCCTTGAGGTAGTACACTGGCAGCGTCGACTGCTGCTGCGCCGGGCGGAAGATCTCGAGGTCCTTCTCGGCGTAGATCGGCTCGCCTAGGTTCGCCCAGCGCACATGCTCGCCCATGTCCAGCGCATCTACAGCATCCAATATCCACCTTGAGCAAGAGGAGACGCGTACATTAAGACATATAGAGACAAAGCCACAGATGTACCGTTGAGGTCCTGATCGCAGAAGCGCGGGTCGGACGTGCGGTGCTGGAGCGGATGTCTGGGCTGCGCAGACAGGAGGCTATTGTCCGCCATCACCACGGCTGAAGACGAGACTGCTGACGTGACAGATCCCCTGGCCACCCCCAGTGGAGCTGCTGGCGCCACGGGGCTGAGCGTGAAGGAGCTCATCCGCTGCGGCTGGCGCCACTCGGCCTGCTCGGCGTGCTTGGCGGCGTGCACGTTGGCGAATCGTCCGAGTCCCTCTCGCTCGGCTGGTGGCGTCTTTTCGGTCTTCTCTCTAAATGGGGAAAGCGACCCCAGGCGTGCGTTTCGGGAAGAAGAAAAAAGTATTTATAGATTGCTTTCTGTGCCACAAGTGCTGACTGGTTAGAGGATCGCGTGTGTGTGCGCTCTGCAGGCGACTGTTGTTGCCTGTGGCCTGCTGAAGAGACAGCAGAGAGCGCTGTGCTTGTAGTGCGTGAGCCAGCGCCAGTGCGCTTCTCGCTCTTCTGCTCTCCTGTTACGAGATGAAATGATGGCCAGAGGGTCCATAATCAGGAGTGGTGTTGGTTCTGGCCAGAGATGCAACTGTCTTTCTAGCGAAAAAATCCCATCAAAACAATTATTAAAACAGATGTTTGCATACAAAGTACTTTGTTGCAGGTTAAGTGTAGGTTTCAGTATGCCTTTTTTGGGGGGGCTGCTGAATTTCATTTCGGCGAAAATTGTACTCAATTTTAATTTTCCGCTTTTATTAAAATAAAGGCGGGCTTCTCTTTTTTAGTGTTGCAAACCCACACAAAACTCGATCACGCACATGAAAACCATGCGCAGCAACACGTGACCACGCGTGCGCGAGTCGGCGGCCTCGAACCTGCCGTACTGCTTTGAGATCATCGACTCGAGCCAGGCCAAGTACCTGCTGCAGGCCACGAGTGAGATCGACATGCACGACTGGATCGAGGCCGCACGCAAGAGTACGGAGA
>JAASFV010000764.1:0-15461 GCA_023334015.1 Globisporangium paddicum
CAGAATAAATGTAATAATAATAGGAAACATATCAAATATATCCGTACCTGTGAGCGAAACGCTGGCACAACCGCATGATAGCGTTGAACGCTTTGGTTGAGTCCTTGTCTTCCATGTCGCCTTTGAGCCACGCACCGTACGATTGCTTAATAAAGAAAATCATACGAATGGAAGACAAGATCTCTTTCAAACAGCGAAAATCCTTCATAAACAAAATTAAGTCGTGCGCAAAAGGGAATTTTTCCTTTGCACCCTGCCCGCCCGTTGTCTTGCACTTTTCGCTGCCAGAAAATGCAAATATAGCTTCTGCGCGCTCCTCCCAGCCACGCAGCGTTCTGCGTGGAATACCCAAAAGACGCTCAGCCTCAATGGTACCAACCTTTTCGACGAGGCGGAGAGCTTTTCGCTTCTTCTTTATGCTGTACATAGCCTGCTTTCCCATTGCAGCGGAGTCAAATGAAAGCCACAGATTTTTATTTGTCTGGCCAATCATTTCCACAACTCCCTCTCACCAGTGATTTTTACAATATTGAGACTGACTAAAATGTTTTGATTTTCCGCCGTCTGATTGGTATAAGATGAGAAATATTGGTTCAATACAAAACAAATATCCCACACTTGATATGGCGTGCTTTTGAGTCGCAGAAGTTTTTCCGTCGTTACCCTAAAATGCATGTCATAGGCGGACCCAATGCACATACGGTACTATTAAAACCTTTCAAAAATGATAGCACAGCCTTTGACATGCATTTCATAAAAACGGAAGCTGAAGGCGAGCACAAGTGTGGTCCACATTAAAATTCCTTTTTAAAATGCGTTTTGGAAGTGACGACCAAAATCACCATTCATACGAGCATTTGTCGATGTTCATTCTAGTCTCATCGAACCTCCGCGATGTTTTCGTGGGCGCGTAAATAAGTTGCACGCAAGGCGAGCTAACTGCAGTGTGATATACAAGGGGTGAAAGACTAGCATGGGGCTTCAGGTTGATCCAGGAGTAGTGCGGAACAGCAATGTTTTTATCAATTTACATTAGCCACACATCAATGTCTGTAGACTGATCGACAACGTCCTGGTCGTTATCAAGCACAGTTTCAAATGGATCAACAACAGATAGCTCCTCTAAGTCTTTTACGACCGCATCAAGCAGCTCCTGCATCTCAATCGCCTCGTCTGGTTCAACAACTGCGGCGGCCCCAACTCCAAGCTTGCAATGAGTAAACACTGCCACGATCATGGACGCTGAAATATCCTTCCAGGCATCACTTGCCCAGCGCGCAACCTTTGCTCGATCTGGAGCCTTCATCTCAAACGTCGGGGCTGTCGGTCTGGCTCGGTGATCAACAATCTAGCCTTGTAAACGCAGCAACCAGTGGCGTTGAAGGTGATCCTTGATGGGCTTGATCCAGACAGCGTCGGCAGGCTGGCAAAGCCACGTCAGTCTGGGAGGCACCTTCACAAGGGCGATGTTCAGTGACCTTGCTTACACCGTTGCCTCTTTCGCCCAGTGCCCGCTGAAGCCGTTAAGAAGGAACATTACAGAGTCACTGAGCACGCTGCGTTGCCCAAGATGGAAGTGCAGGAACTTTACAGTCAACGCGCCAATCCACCAAGCATTCCGGTTTCCGTGGACTTGAATGTCAAGATCATCTTGAAGGGATTCGATATTGGTCCATAGGCGCCGCCCAAAGCCACGCCGCACGTGCTTGTTCTCCGCTTCAACTGCGACAATCTTGGACGGCACGGTCTTCATCACCAGGAAGAGGGGATACTTCGAGCCATGAGAGTCGCCAAGCACCATCGCTACCATGCGCTCCTTCCCCTGCTTGCTGCACTTCACTCAGACCGTCTTGCTGCCTGTCTTCGGGATCGTTGTGCGGGGCAACAGCTCAAAGAACACCGCCGCCTGGTCGGTGTTGTAGATGGTCTTGATGCCCTCGACGTCCGCTCTTCTTGTCACTTCATGTGCGAATGCAGTTGCTTACTCCAACGCATCAATTGGAACCGTCTATCCGGTGTGCGTCTTCACACGGAACGAAAAGTGGTGGCGCTTCGTGAAGCCGCTCTGTCACTGCCACGTTGCAGAAAAGACGCCAAGCGGGATCTTCAGTCGCTCGGCTTCCTCCAATGCGCGGATCTTGAGCATTGCAGACGATACGGGAACACCGTCGCGGCGGAAGTCGTTTATCCACTTCACGATTGACGTCTCTGCAGATTGTGGAAGCGTGGTTGCGAGGCCACGGTCACGACTGCGTTGGTGGCCAGAAGTTGCTGCCGTCCCGGCGTGCTGCTCAATGTGAGCGCGCTGTTGCTTCCATTTACTCACGAGCTTGCGTTTTGATCCGTTTGACGCTACGAGACAATTCTTGATCTCCAGCTATGAGCTCTGGCTGTTTACCTACGACCCACGCCCCTATCTCACCATGTCTCTGTCGAATAGCGTGCGGCGGCTCTTCGAAGTGTAGAAATACTCCTGCGCGCACACCAGGAGGCTGAGGCTGCCTAGTGACTGGAGGATGTCGGCGAGGACTCCCGGCATTGTGCACAGGATCGCACTCCAGAGTTAGAGCACAGCACTTATTGTGTTACCCGATTCCTGAGCGTTGGCCACTGGTTCATGAGTGGCTTCACAGTTGTTTGGCATGCTGTTTGCTCTAATGTTTGGACAAAGGGCACGTGACTGTTGATGCAAGCATGTGATATTCTGTTTGTCTTCTTTGTGCACCGGGCGAATAGATCATGAGATTTATGTGATAATGTATAATGAGTGAACTATGCATTGGCGTATATTATTACAGTGGTGGCAGGAAATATAAGATCACCTCTTCTTTTTTTTAAAGCAACACGCCATGTCAGTGATTTTTACGAGTGTAAATACGTTTTCGGAATCGCCTTCTAAAGACCAATCGTTTGGCGGTCTCCATTGTCTGATTCGAGCATTTTTCTGCCACAATAGAAAGTTACACCTCAAGCGCTTGGAAGGAGAGATAAGACCACTCAACTCCAAGCGTCCGATACTACCCTAGATGCGTTGCTTCTGTCTTCGATAGTGTTTTATATGTAAACCGCATAACTGACTACCATGCGTGCGATTTTCAAAGCGGGAGGAGAAGAAACCGAATGCCACGAGGCCGAGCACTTTCGGATTTTGAGAATGATCAAATTTCGGCTATGAGTGTGACTAGCACGAGCCAGAGAGCAATCGCGCGTGCGCGATTGAGCGGTCCAAGACCGCTGTCCAAGCGTACTTGCGCAACCCAGTGGCATACAATGCCACGCGGTGCCCAGGATGAACCTCTACGCTGACCTTAGCCACCCTCTGTCGCATCGTCCGAGCTGCTCAGACCAGCCGCTACAGCTTGTCGCAGCTCGTCCACTCGCTCGACCTGTCCATATCTGCTCGCTCCGGGCGGTGCTTGCACGAGAAGATACGCTGCGCTACGTGAAGCGCAAGAGCAGCTCGATGTTGAAGAAAGCACACAAACTGGTTCACCTCGAGTGGACTCGAGCCTTGGTGACCCTTGGAGACGGCTGGGAGTCGGTGATCTTCTCCGACGAGAAGAAGTTCAACCTTGACGGCCCCGATGGTCTCCAGTACTACTAGCACGATCCCATAGCTAGAAAAAAAGTCTTCTCAAAACGCCAGGCGAGCGGCAGGTCGGTGATGGTATGGGGCGCGTTTTCATTGGCAGGAAAGTCTCGGTTTGCTGTCCTGCATGGCAAGCAGAACAGCGAGACGTATGTACGCACGCTCGAGGAGAGCCTGCTTCCGTTCACGCAGCTGGAGCATCCAAGTGGGTACACCTTCCAGCAAGATAATACCTCCATCCACTGCTCATGCTACATCATGAGCTGGTTTGCCGAGCGAGATATGACCGTCATGAACTGACCAGCACTATCTCCAAGCCTCAATCCAATCGAGAGCGTATCGGGCATGCTCGCTCGTCCTACAAACCCCCAGATCAAGATTCTGCAGCTCACGAGCGTCAACTTGTAGCCGATGATCGACCAATTTGCACCAAACTTCCCGCCCAGTGTGTCGCTGGAAAACACGCTGCTCACTGCTTTCCCAGCCGTGTTTGCCAACCATACGGGTGTCTTGACCCAGTTAGGATATGCGTCATCGAGTTCTGTCTATTCTGAGTATTGATAGCTCATTTAAGAATATTCCAATGTGCTCACCATGTCAGCCTCTCGAACATAACCCAGGGCCACTCGATCAGTCAGCTGCTAACCCTGTAAGCAACCGAGTGATGCCAGTTGTTGAGAGGTGAAAAATATACCAGCGCGAATGAAAATGGTTCCGAGCGATTCCGCACCAACGTGTTGAGTTTATCAATGTGAGCTATGGGCGTGTTTGGTGCCGCCTCCACCAAACAAATATCAGACTATCAAAGTGATGTAAATGGAATTGTAGCGTTTCAAAACAAATACCAGATCCTAAAGTTGTGGCAATTGAGGTGATAGTACTATGCACTAGCTATCAGCGTGACGGGGAGTCCTCGTACAGAATCTGCATCTAATTGACGGTGGTGGTGCATCGATGGCAGATATCAGCTCGACCGAGTGGCGTTCCTGGGCTCGTGTTCTCTACTCATTGATAATAATTTCCTGTTAGATGGGGCCAATGTTATTTTGGACATTTCCCACAAATGGCTAGCCTCCAATTTTATACCATTACCAAAAAAAAGAGCATACTCGAGACCTTTTAGCCGACCTTCCTGAGCAGACTGGTAGATCTCCTTCACTTGGGTATAGGACACTAAATGGCTGGTTTCGCCCAACATGGGTACACAAAAGTGCCATGCCTGGTCTCAAGTCAACACTATGCAACCTTAACAGCAACATATGTCTGCCAACCTGGGCTGAGGGCCAAAGCGTCAGGTGAACACACAGCCTCAGCAGATGCGCACATAATCACCACGTGATTTTCCCCATAGGAGCGATTCGTGGCTTCGCTTGATTTTCTCGTTGAATGACTAGGCGAAGGTCCTGTCATTGATCATTTCAGAATCCCGCCAGCCGAGCTCAGCTCGGCTTCTTGCGCGTTCTGCCCTTACGCGCGCCACGCGCAGTGCGAATCGCCGCGGCGGCAGCCCAGTCGCGCTGTTCTTAGCTCTGCTAGCAACGACTCGCCTCCTGTAGCTCGTCGCCGCCACCACCAAGTCGTGTTCGCTCGTGCTGCAGAGTACACTCACGTTCACGTGTGGCGGCGCATGCACTGTGAACGAGCCGTACCTGGCTGGCGTCCCATCGACAAGCGCGTGTCAGTGCAAAAAGGCATCGACCACGCCAACAGAGTTCAGCTTTCTGGCCCCGTTCAGCAAGACCGTAGCCGCAAACCTGGTGGCGAGCCCGCCTGCTGACAGCGATACCGACCTCGGGTATAGAGCAGACGACACGGTGAGCTACCTGTGGGCGAACAACGACGTGCTCACCAAGATCGACCAGCTGGCGCTGCCAGCGGAAACGTCCAGTGTGTACGTCCTCTTCATAAGCTCATGGAAATATTCACTATGTATGTTGATTTATTTCTGTTTTGCCTGTGCTCACAGATATATCTGTGAAGACAGCCGTATGTCAGCGATCTCCAAAGGCTTCATCGCTAATGTCACGATCGCAGACAAGTTCCTCGATGGACTGACAAAAGTGACGCTCCCGCACCTCGCGAGCCTGGGCTCGAATATCAACGATCTGGCAGCGAATTTCCCGCCAAACTTGGAGGATGTGATCATCGCGAACGCCTTGATTACGGAGTTCCCGAGTGCACTCACGACCCTGAAGGTGCTCAGCTTTATGTGACTCTATGTCTCTGGATATGCTCCAATTATATAAACTGCAACTGTTTAATTCTGACATGTTGACGTGTTCCAGTGTCTTGAAGTACAACGACATCATTGAAGTCACGACGAGCTATAGCATGAACGACCTCACTGGACTGTATGTCGTGAAAATATTTATCGTCGGGGGGACTATTGCTAAGTTTGTTTCACATTAATTACATGCTATCGATTCATGTGTGAACGAAAATCTGATGGGGAACAAAATCATGACCTACACCACGGTGTATCCGAGTCTCACGTTCCTGTAAGTTTCTTCGCGCTATGTTCTGCTTATTTGCCGCACAGATCAGCTTACATATATTCATGTGTGGCTATTGATTGGTCAGAAGACTTGCGTACGACGAACTCAGTGTCGTTCCAGTGGCAATCGCGAAGCACACGGCTCTCAGAACATTGTACGGGTGCATATACGGCCTGGCCTCTGTGTGTGCTATCACTTATTTTTCTAACGCTGTGATTTTAGGAATCTCAGAGGAAACTCCATCTCAAGCTTCCCCCAAGCGATCGCCGTCGGCAGCATCGCCTATCTGTAAGTTTAACGTGTTTGTGAGCAACTTGAATTGTGGGTAGATGAAAAGGCTCTTGGTTTTTCCTCATTGTTAGGTATTTGAACGACAACAAGCTGACCAGATTCGACGCCTACCTGCCGAACCTCAAATCCTTGTACGTGTTCGTGAGCTCATAATTATTTGATCTAATTCAGTCGCTCAAATTCTATCTATCGTACATGTCTGTGTAGGAACCTGACCAGCAATAAGCTGCGGTCGTTCCCGGTAGTTATCTTCAACCACACAAAGCTCGGGAAAGTATACGATGATTTCGTACATGTTATTTATTTTTCTCGCACGTGAAGTTGCTTTGTGCTAACGTGGTATGTCCTCTCTCACACAACTAGGTATATCGAGGATAGCTCACTGATGGTGGAAGTCTCGTTCACGAGCGAGCAGGCAGCCTTCATCTCCAAGCTCGAGGAGTTTACGATCAACCAAGCGAGTTTCCGGTCAGACTGCGCGACCTCCCAGCGGCACAACATGTCTATATACGAAATCTGCATCGACGATAGCATCACACCAGCCCCGGTTGCCCCCACTTCGACTTCTGCGCCAACTAACCCTGCTACTCTCAGCCACACAGCACTCATCACTGGCTCGTCGCAAGGTTTTGCCTACTACGGGCGCGAAAGAACCGATCGAAATCTAACACGGGCTCACTCACAGTCCACACAAATGGACAACTCGATGATCGGGGTGTGGATGGCATCCAGGACGTCAAGAAGATCGGCAGTGGGGGGTTCACGAACGTCTGGGTCGTCCAGTTCCATAAATCGCAGCCTATGGCCTCGAAGCGACTGCAGTAGAGCGAAGTCACCTAAGAACGTACCCAGGGCTTCGTCGACGAGTCAAGTTGGTCGCCAGTCTTAAACATCCCAACATTGTCGATTTTATTGGTGTAGCCTGGGTTCGTGAGACCGACCTCCAGGCGCTCTTCGAGTACATGGGCAACGGCGATCTGCGAACCTACCTTACAACCCCAGTCTTCTTGGCCCAGTGGAGCTCCGATAAACTCCAAATCGCTATCGTTGTGGCTGAAGCCTTGGTGTACGTCCACTCGTTCATGCCGCCGCTCGTCTACCGTGACCTCAAGTCCCGCAGCGTGCTGCTCAATTCGGAGATGCAGGCCAAACTAGCGGACTTTGATGTCTCTCGCTATCGCTCAGACCAGAATACGATGACTGTTAGCGTCGGTTTGGTCGCTGGTTGCTCCCGAAGTGATCTCGGGAGACGGAAGCTACGGAACTGGTGCCGACATGTTTTCCTTTGGTGTGCTGCTGTCGGAGCTCGACAACCGCAAGAATCCCGTACCGTACGAAGACGTCCGAGGCCCAATGGGAACAAGCTACCGGAGGTGGCGCTGCTGCAGATGATTGCCACGGGTAAACTCAAGCCTCAGATGACCTCAGCGTGTCCAGATAGGGTGACAGAAGTAGCGAACCGCTGCTTTGCGTCGGATCCTGAAGATCATCCGACCGCTGTTGAGGTGGCGTACATCCTGCGCACTTTCAACAGATCGCGCTCAAGCTTTTACATTTAAGCTAAGGCTCGCTGGCAAAATGTTAAATCTCGCATTGGTTAGGAGTTACACGACCCCCTATGAATTTATATTTTGCATTCATGTACTAGTGATAGAATAGCTGTAGTGCTCCCACGTAGTTAGTAAGTCTCCTTCTTGAACTCGCGCAGCGCGTACGCGATCTCGATGGCAGTGGGGCGGTTCTCTGGGAGAAGCGCTAGGCAGCGGTCTGCTAAGCCAGCGATCGTGGCTGGACACGTCGCCAAGAACGTTGGCTTGAGTTCACCGGCCGAAACCATGTGCAGCAGCGCAATGTCGACGAGTTTGTAGCCGTCTGGGCCACGCACGCCGTCGTACGGGAGCTTGTGCGAGTCGAGCTCAGAGAGCACGACTCCAAAGGAGAAAATGTCGGCCGCTGGACCGTAGTCGCTCTGACCAGAGATGACCTCGGGCGCAAGCCAGCAGCCCGTGCCCACGCCCGCAGTCATCGTGTGCTGCTCCGACTGGTACCGCGAGACACCAAAGTCAGTCAACTTGGCCTGGTTCGCCTCGGAGAGTAGGATGTTACGGGACTTGAGGTCACGGTGAAGCAGCGGAGGGTTGAACGAGTGCACGTAGACCAGGGCTTCGACAATGTCGATCGCGATCTGGACCTTCTCCAATGTCCACTGTCGCTGCGTGTGCTCGCTGACGAGGTACGACCGCAAATCGCCACCGTCCATGAATTCGAAGAGCGCCTGGAGATCAGCTTCCTTGGTCCACGCAGCGCCGATGAACTCGACGATGCTCGGGTGTTTCAGACTCGCGACGAGCTTGATCTCCTCGATGAATCCCTTGGTTCGCGCTCGCGTGATCTTGTCGCGAATGAGGCGCTTGGAGGCCAGCTGCTGCGAGCCGCGGTAGTTGACGAGCCAGACGTCCGCGAACGCGCCCTGGCCGATCTTTTTGACGTCCTGGATGTCGTCTGAGTTGATCTTGACAGCAAGCAGCACGGGATCATTCCAGAGCGCCGTGTACTTGTTCATGTTGTCGCCAGCGGAGCTGTCGGAGCCCTCCGTGTTGAGCTCGGTCTTCTCGTCATTGCGCGTCTTCCAGAGGAAGAACAGGACAATGAGTGCAACCACCAAGATGCCAGCGACGCTGCCCAGGATGATCGCGACCATGTTGCTGCCACCGGACTTGGCGGCCGAGGTGGAGTCGATGGTATCGGATGTTTTACTACCAGAACTCGAGCTGCTGGTCGGGCTTAGAGTCGGAGGCGCTGTAGCTGGCGCGCGGGTACCGTTGATCACAGCCATGTTGACGGGTCCGTCGGTGATGCATGCGGTGAACTTGATTGTGCTGAAGTCTTCTTTGATCATTTGCTGCACGACCACCTGCTGCGTGGCGTCGCAGTCAGTGCTGAAGAGAGTCGTGTCGCCGGAGAACTTCTTGAGGGTAAAGAAGAAATTCGCCTGCGCGTTGGTCAGTTTCACGTCCTTCAGTAGGGGGTTCTGGTCAATGTATCTGCAATTGTAGAGAGATACACGGGAGGGTTAGTGAGTTGTTAGCAGCCCACACTATGGAACTCTACTAAATAAATATACAAGCACACGTACAAAGCTTCAAGCGTGACGTGGTTGTAGATCGCCGCTGGGATTTCCGTGAAGCTGTTGTCGGTCAGGTTCCTAAGTCACATTATAAAAAAATAAAAGTGGGTTAGTTTGTAAATAATCGAGACGAGAAATAAATTATATCGCATCGTACAGCGTCGTGAGAGCGGGGAAGTAGGCTGTGAAGTTCTTCATGCCGTTGCTGGCGATTTTTCTGTGCACAGGAAATAAGGCAGCAATGAATATTCAAGTTAGTCCAATTATTCCTATCACCACGCAAGCTCACGATCTGAGAGTACGCACAGAGTCTGGAGCGTGTCGATCACTGGAGTTCTTGCCATCTCAGAGATTTTGTTTCCAGACAGGTCCCTATACAAGAAATTATATATATATAAGTGAGTCACTGATACAATTTCGACAAAGATTTTGTTTGCATAACGTACAACTTCTCTAACTGCGCGGACTTGGCGAGACTCAATGGGGTGGTGGTGAGGCTATTGTACGCGATGCTCCTGAATAATAATTAAACAGCACACGCCATCAATGCATCAGTATCAATTCGTCTAATCCCCAATTAAATATATCTCGCGGCACAAACTTACAGATCGATCATCTTGGCGTAGGCGCCGGTGAAGGTTGAGATGCTATTGTAGCCGAGGTACCTGTAAAAAGAAATATCAACACACGTTATGTTGTCAGCACCAATTTGGGTTATTCGCTTCTGCTTGTTTCGTCACGTACAGGGATTCGATGTGGCTCATGTCGTGGTTCTCGTTGACTGTCGTGATGTAGTTGTACGTGAGGTCGCTGTCAAAAATCCCACAAAAACATACGATCACCGTCAGTCGATTGCGCCCCTAACCAGCATAAAAAAAAACACGATAATTAGCGCAGCGTACACGCTCCGGACTTCCTTGAGGTTCGCGACGCCCGCGGGGAACTCGGTGATAAGGCAGTTGACGAGCAAAATGTTCCAGAGGCGCGACGGGAAATTGGCGGCGAGCGCATCGATCTGCTTGGCCAGGTTAAGGTTCACGAGCTGCAAGTTCTCCACGCGCGTGTTGTCGGTGATGAAATTCGTCACGATTTCAACGTCCGCCACGCGGCCCTTCACTGACTCGCTCGTGCGCTTGCCGCCTGCGATCGTGCTGTAAAAGATAATAAAAATATTTATCAGTAACAGCCAGGGCGAAGACGAATAACAGTGTTGTAGACGTACACAAAGCTTGTGGAGGTCGAGAGCGTGAGCTTGGCGATCTTGGTAAGATCGTCGTTGCTCTTGAAGGCCGTGTCGAGGGTCTCCTTGGGGTCCGTGGCGTTCTCGGCGGGCCACGCGGCACCGTCCGCGAGCTCCTGCGGGCTCTTGTACGCACCAAACGGGATGAGGAACGTGAAGCGGAAGATGGAGAACGGGTAGACGTTGTCGAAGCACTCGAGGTCGCAGGCCGCGGCCGTGCTGTTGGACGCGAGCATGCACGCCTTGTACGACCCGCACGCGTTGCCGCAGTCGAGCGTGAGCGTGTTGGGCGCGACTGAGCAACTCTGCGCCTGGGCTGATGGGGTCGACGCTAGCGCGACGCCCACTGCGACCATTGCGATCTGCAGTCCTCTGCGCATGCTGAGCTGTCTTTGAACGGAGGCGTGACGTGCGCTCGCTGAGCTGGTTTCGGGAATGGAGGGAGCGGGCAACGAGCGACCACCTCCGTGTACTGCTCTGCACTGGACAGCCATCATTAGAGAGCTCCGGATTGTCGGTGGTCAGATAGACAGAGGGTGGGTACTCTGTGTGGACCACACAGCACCTCTGAATCAGATCTCGTTTTCTATTTTTTTCCAGAAGTTAACTTTCACGGTTATGTAAGCTTCATAAAACATGTATAGCATGAAGAATGAGACTTCGAATAATTGGTGCTTGGAAGACTCAATAGGCACTCATGCAGCGAAGCCTGTTCCAACACTGGTATTAGAGCTCAGTACACAATGTGCAGTTTACATCGCGGGGACTCGGTCGAATTCTCACAATCAAAGCTTGTGTCCTGGACACAGTGTGACTGATAAGTACGGTTTGGTATGCTGCATGCTCCTCCTCGCAAAATTGAACATTTTTTTTATTTTTTGCTAGGGAACATTAACTCTGGGGCAATAGGTATACATTATTAAGTACAGAGGAATGCAGATTGCAACTCTGAAAGGTAAAGTGTTTGCCCCAATATTATCGTATAGTATCGGTACTACACACTGTATTACAGCGATGTAATTTGCAGACTTTGATAGGATAATTCTTGTAAAAGTGATTCATGAATATTAATCATTTGCATGGAAATAAAATGAGTCATAATGGTTCAAGAGCTACTCTCGAAATTACATATGCGTACCACTAACAACAGTTTCTACACGTATCCATCCAAAGCAAGCTTATACTGCAAAATATGGGATGCTATCTACCTTCAATTCCGTAATAACTGATATTTCTAACTGCTGTTATCATTTGATTCCCACAACTCACCTCCGATGGTGATGGACATCAAAAATAAACCACATGCACACACACAACAAGTACACGACATCTGGATTGTGCTTTATGATCCGCTTTTCGCTTCTCGCACACGCGCACCACCACTTCCACCTTCGTCTCGTTCCCAGCTCACGAGCGTCTACAACTGCCGCTTGGTCTCGCGTCCGTGATGCGCCTTCGCTTCACCCTCGCGGCGCTCGCGGCCTCGCTCTCCGCACAGAGAGCAGCGGCGCAGACTTGCTCCGTGCCAGCCAAGACGCTCACGTCCGACTGCGGCAGCGCCTGCGCACCCTATGAGCCCTGTATGCTCAATGCCACGGCCTCGTCGCCAGCTTCGGCGTGCGCCCTCGAGTGCTTCACGATCGACCCTGCAAACCGCAGCGCGTACACGAACTTTACGTTCATGATCTCCTTTGGCTCGGAGACCGTCGACACGAAGGACGTGGCGTTCAAGGGCGAAGACCTGCTCACCAACGTCGCCAAGCTCACGCTCCCAAGCACCACCACCAATGTGTACGTGTGCTTTAAAGCAAATGTTATACCACGAGCTGGATTTTATGTCTTATTTTATTATGCAGCACCTTCCGCGGCGGCACGAGCCTCAAGCAGTCGAACGCGGTGCGCGCGCGCGTGGCGCAAGTCGAGTTCGCCTCGAACTTTTTGACGGCGAACACGCAGGTGACGAGCCTCGTGGTCGACGACCTCAACCTCACGGCCACGATCGACACGCTTGCAGCCAACTTCCCACCGCAGCTCACGGAGCTCTGGCTCGAGAACGACCTCATCCGAGCGTTCCCAGCCAGCATCACCTCGCTCAAGTCACTCACAACATTGTACGTAACCCTCCTCGCCCCATGCAGCGCGGACATATCGCTTTGTACATTGATAAGTAACCAAATATTGCGTGTTGTTTATGTATTACTATTTTGACAGGGGCCTCAGCAACAACTACATCACACAAGTGAACGCCAGCCACGAGATGAGCCAGCTCGAAGAGCTGTAAGTGATTGTATATTCATGTTTATTTTGACAAATATGTGTGTGCTGCTGATGCGAATATGCTGTCTACTATTCCAAAATATGCCAACACCTCAGGCACCTGGATCTCAACGCCATCACAACCTTCACGGCCGTGTACCCGAAGCTCACGACTATGTGCGCCAACCATTGTTTCGCAATAATGAAGCTACTTCCACGTTGTTGATCACTAACAAACTTTTCTTTTGAATTAATATAGTGACGTGTCAAATAACCTGATCGCCGAAATGCCTGCGGCCTTCGCCAAGCTCACCAAACTACAGTATCTGTACGTTCGTGTTTTCCTTGGGAACACATACATTGCCATGAAATGCTTGGATATTGGTTTTCTCCCTCTAACTTTTTTTCATACTTTTGCAGGGTTATGACGGGCAACACCATCAAGGAGTTCAAGCAGGAGCACGTCGTAGACACAATCGAAGGACTGTACGTGAACTTCTGAGTCATCATTCAATCTGCGTGGCTGTTCTTCGGTTACATCACCATGTCATATGTTTGATTTGTGATGTGTTGTGTTGTTATTCTTTTAGATGGCTAGACGGCAATGTCTTGACAGCGTTCGATGTCTACTTCCCGAATCTCAAGTACCTGTACGAAACCCTGTCTTCGATATCTACTTTATAGTTTCTTCGTTGAATTGTTATCTATCGTTATGTGGAGAGCTAATTTACATCGATTGGCTGTCAACCCCCTTGTTGACCACAGGAGTGTGACTGGGAACAACTTCAAGGACCTGCCGTCATCGATTTTCAAGCACGCAGAACTCAAGGAGCTGTACGTGCGCTGCAATTGTATCCATTTATACCTATCAGCACCCTTTACTCACAAAGCTTTCTTCATTTTATTTTAAAAAAACTGTAGATTTTTCTCCAACAACAAGCAGGTGAAAAACGTGCTGCTCACGAACGAGCAGGCGAATTTTCTGTACACGCTCCAGGACTTTACAGCCGACACGACCGTGTTCAGCACTGCCTGCGACGCCTCGCAGCAGACCGTCGTACACAACTTCACAGTGTGCATCACCGGCGGGCCAGTGAATCTTGGTGTCATCACCGGACCTCGACCTGCGGCCACGCCTGCACCAGCGACGGGGAACACAAGCGGCAAGAACACGTCTTCGAACGGCAATTCCACCGGCAGCAACATGGCTCCTATCATCCTGGGCTGTGTCGCTGGCGTCGTGTTCGTCGCGCTGCTCGTGGGAGGGTACGTGTACTGGACGAAGGCAAGCACCAAGAAGCAGAACACAAGGACAAAGTCGACTAACACGAGGACAAACTCGACGATTGCTACTGGAAGCACGATCGGCAAGACTGGAGTTCGCATGACGCTGTGGAGTGACCCGGACCTTCTGGCAGTCAAAGTGAGCTCCGACGATGTTGAGGACATTAGAAAGGTCGCTCAGGGGGCGTCCAGCGACGTCTGGCTCGTCAGGTACCGCAACACGCAGATACTCGCATCAAAGCGGGTCCGCGACGTCACCATGCAGCGAACACAGGCCTTCATCGAGGAGATCAAGATCGTCGCGGCGCTGAACCACCCGCGAATCGTCGAGTTTGTCGGTGCTGCGTGGACCAAGGAAGCCGATCTCCAGGCGCTCTTCGAGTTCATGGACGGTGGCGATCTCCGATCGTACCTCATCAGCGAGCACACGCAGCGACAGTGGACACTGGAGAAGATTCAGATCGCGATTGACATCACGGAGGCGCTCGTGTACGCGCATTCGTTCAACCTGCCGCTGGTGCATCGCGACCTCAAGTCTCGCAACGTGCTGCTATCTGGCGACCTGCGCGCCAAGCTCACGGACTTTGGTGTCTCGCGGTTCCAGACCGAGCAGAACACGATGACGGCTGGTGTGGGGACCACCAAATGGCTCGCCCCGGAAGTAATCTCCGGAAGCAGCGACTACGGCCCAGCGGCCGACATTTTCTCGTTCGGTGTCGTGCTGTCGGAGCTGGACTCGCACAATCTCCCGTACGAAGACCTGCGCAACTCCGACGGCCGGAAGATAGCGGATATTGTGGTTCTCGACATGGTGGCCACCGGAGTCCTGAAACCAAGTTTCCTGTCGACGTCTCCGCCCGAGATCCTGAGTGTTGCCGAGTTGTGTTTGGCGCTGCAGCCAGAGGCACGCCCGACCGCCGTGCAGATCGCGTACAAACTGCGCACGCTGTATCGGGACATGGGCGGGGAATACGCGCAGACCTTTATCAAACAACTCTAACAGAAAAAAATCAGTTAATAAATATAATTTATCACCATTACAGTGCACGCCAAAAAGTTAAGGACAGCAAAAAATAATTGAATTATGTGGATTTTTTTCGAGTTTTGTGTTTGCGGACGAGCTTTTTTAGTATGTTAGAGAACGTCATCAGGACACTTTCGTGGTGAAATCGCAGCTCG
>JAASFV010000765.1:0-15461 GCA_023334015.1 Globisporangium paddicum
CCGAAGACGACAATGAAGCGGCAGTCTGGCGGCGGCTCGGTGATGGTGTGGGGTGGTTTCAGCGCGGCAGGGAGGACGCCGCTCGTCTTCCTCGAAGGACGACAAGACAGTGTCGCGTACACGCGCACGCTGGCGAGTGCGCTGCTGCCGATGGCCTCAGCCATCGCAGGCGAGGACTGGCAGCTGCAGCAAGACAACGCCAGCATTCATGCGTTTGCTGTCACGCGCGCGTTCTTCGGTCAGCACGTCGTTCGTGTGCTGCCGTGGCCGGCGCGCTCGCCTGACTTGAATCCTATTGAAAACGTGTGGGATCTTATGGTGCAGCGTGTGTACGTAAATGGCAGGAGCTTCGACACGAGAGACGAGCTCAAGTCTGCCATCTCTCACGCTTGGGAGAGCTTGCCGCTCGGCTACTTCGACTCGCTTGTGATGTCGATGAACAAGCGTTGTGTTTCTGTTTTGAAGGGAAAAGGGCGTGTGACAGCATACTAAAACCAAGTATAAATTGCTGTCCGTATTTCAATTTCGCTCCAAAATGTTGGCAAAATGTTGCTACTCGCACAAAACTCACTCGTTTTCAATGCGGTTTTGATTGGCGGAATTGACTTACAATTCTGCGTCGATTGACGCAATTTTCACAGTCAAATTCAAAGATGCGCGTCTGGGAGACGGCAAAATGTGGGTGTCCGTATATCAATTAGGCGGACTGTATATGTTGGTCTATGGCTTCGCAGAGCTTTTAAGAGTACAAAACGAGCATTGAGTGGTGTCAATGAACATATATTGTTGTAGGAAATAATGATAGACCTAACACAACAAAGGAGAGGTTCTAGGATACATTGTTCGATTCAAAATTTACTTACAAAGTTGATGGTCATCATTTTTCTTTTTTAGTCAGTCTTAATACTTACTGACCGAGGTCGAAACAGTAGCGACTGGAGTCACGAACCTCCTGAAGCAAAAATGTGTTTTAGAATTTCTTGTTTGTTGCATAGACTCTCTCATTGTGTCTTTGTGCAATGTTACTCTCTTGTGCTGCGTGCGGCTCTCTTTCCATTATTAAAAGCTTTGCGAAGCCATAGACCAACATATACCCAAACTTTCAGAGGTCTACTTTTTATCTGAACATTGCCAAACACCATGAAGTAATATTCATACGCTAATTACCATCCTTATATTCTCTACAAACTGCCTGCGATTCGAATGCGTGCTTTAAGCCATATATATATATATATATGCTTTCTCTATTATGACGAGTGATGATACGTTTCGGCTGCTCCGTGAATGGGAAATGCGAATTGAGTATGAACACGTGTATGAGTCGATAGGTGCTGCACAGAAGAATACACTACAACCTTCAAACACGCGAAAACGACGTTTATCTCCTATTGGCGAGTGGGTTATTGGGTTATGTTTGTTTTTGATGCGAAAACGGCCGTTTTTGGAACGATTTAACTGTCTACGCCGATCACCGAGTTGGCGCAATTCCAATGGCCTTTTCAGAAATCTGAAAACGTTTTTGGATCAAAGTATTTTCAAAAAATAATGAAGTACGGCTTACCAATTGGCGCGTACTGAAGAAATAAACTCTCATCGAGCATCGCTCAGTGCTGCAGCTTTGCTCGTGCTTCAGTAGTGCTGGCAACACAAGTGCTGCCTCGATGGCATGTTCTCCTTCAGATGTTTGATAAAAAGAAAAATCGATGCCTGCCTTATGCCCCAAGGCACCAATAACTATAGTCTTCCAGTAAATATCCAATATATTTTAATAAACTATCATGAAGTAATAGAGATGATGCAGCTCTCTCCCTCATACAGTCACGAGGAGCTCCCAAAGCTGGTGTCTCTAGTAGTTGGCGTCCCACGTGTGCAGCTGACTGCGCACGTCGTCGATGGCGCGGATGTTGGTGAGGAAACGCGCCATGGAGTCGAGCTCGCAGTCGCTCGGGTCGTCGATGAAGCTCGAGCAGCCGATGGCGTTGCGCGGGTGGAAGAGGTACGACATGGGTGAGTTGTCAATGATGATCGTCTGCGTGATGTCGCGGTCGAGCAGCGACAGGTCCTTCACATAATTGCCCTCGTACTGCACGCAGTGCTCGCGGAAGAGCCGGAAGCGGATCACGTGCTCCGGGTCGAGTCGGTCGAGCAGCGGGTCAGCGTACTTGCTCAGGCTCGCCGTATAGATCACGATCTCGTAGTGCTTGGCCATCTCGACGAGGAATTCTTCGGCGCCCGGCCGCTTGCACACGTACACCTGGTGCACCGTGCCGTCAATGTCGACCGGGATGATGTAGTCCGGGTTCGCCGTCGGCTTGAACGACGAGTGCACGAGCGTCTCGTCCAGATCGAGCACGAGGCACTTCTTGCCGGCGTCCTGCGGGAACGCGGGCGGCAGCACACTTTTGCGCAGCTCGACGACGTTGCGCGACGAGCCCATGCTCTTGGCGCTCATCCCCTTGGACGGCGACGACCCGCCATTCGCCTTCTGTGCGGCCGCTTGCTGCTCGCTGATGCCTAAGGCTGACCAGATATTGGCAAACAGGTTGCGGAAGCTCCCCTGGCCGGCCGAGGACTCGGATTCGCCGCGCTGCAGGTGACGAGGAGTCGCAGTTGTAGCACGTCCCGATGGGGACCCAGCGCTGGCGGTCAGTGCGGTTGCCTGCTTGCCACTGCGGTCGGCCTGGTGCACGATGCTCGCCAGCGGGTTCGGAGTCAGATCAGCGAGGGGCTTCTTAGGCGAGCCCTTTGCAGCTCCGCGGATGTCGTCGGGCCCGTGGCTCGTGTTCTTGCGCGAGAAAACGACGGTCTGGAAGAGCCCGCCCTGCTTGGGCACATCGGTCTTGATGCTGCCACCGGCCGAGTTCGCGTTCGGCTGGGTCTTGGCGCGCATGGTCGACGTCATCCTTGTCTTTGAGAGCTGGCGCTGCTTGCTGCCTTGGTGCTCTTGCCGCTGGCTCCGTCGAAGGAGTTGCTGGGCTGTTGAGAATGGGAGTGACTGTGGCTGGTACCTGAGTCGCTGCTGGTTGCTGTGCTGGTTGGCTGGTTGGTTGTTGCCTGTTGTGGAGGGTTCAAATGGCAGAATACAAACGAGATTCGCCTGTGCAGCGCTATTTTTTTCTTCCTCACAAGGATATCCAGGCGCAACAGGAAACTTATCCGCCCAGAGCTCACATAGCGGCAGCCCAGGACGGGGCACTCGGGCGTCGTTTGATACTGATGCAGTTGTATTTATACATGGTGCTATGCGCACAGAACGTGGGGGCAAGGAAGACGTGTGCCTGGCGTGGGTTAGCCAGCTTCTCACTTAGGACTTTATTTTGATACTGGATCTGTCTATTGTGGTGTGTGCAGAGTTCTGATACGGAGAGTGATAATCAGTTGTCAGAATGCATGCCAGTCAAAAGAGCTCTTCGCTGCCCAATCATATCACAGCATGGCTCTTCAGTAACCAATCAGATCTTTTAGAATTGATTTATTTTTGGAAACTGGTAGACGAAATAGACAGACTCTGGCTTCAACATACGCAAAAGCTTTCCATAGAAAAGCAAGCAGCCAGTGATTACTTTACTGGAAGTTGGTGGCCGCGAACTTGACGAGTGCGCTCAGCACTGCGACTGCGACCGCGTACGCGACGTACTTGATCGCCGTCGTCACGCTGCGCGGGATGGGTGTGAGCAGCAGGAGCACGACCTCCGACGACTTGGTGTATGGCATGTAGCGCTGCTTGGCGTCCAGCACGTTGTACTTGACCTGCACACTCTTGTTATGCGTAAATGTGTCGAAGCTGAACTTGCCGTGGTAGATGCCCATGCCGGAGCTGCCCACGCCGCCGAAAGGCAGGCTTGGGTTGGACAGGTGCACCATCGCGTCGTTCACCGAGACGCCGCCAGAGGAGGTCTGCGCGATCACCTGCTCGCGGTTCTTCCCGTTCGTCGTGAACACGTAGAGCGCCAACGGCTTTGGGTGGTCGTTCACGTAGTCGATCGCCTCTTCCAGGGTCTGGTAGTAATAGATCGGCATAATCGGACCAAAGATCTCCTGGGACATCGCAGCGCTGCCGCTAAAGGCCTTGAAGTCGGTCTTGAAGTTGAGCATTGTCGGCGCAATGTAGTGCTCCTTCGCGTCCGACGAGCCGCCGCAGCTCACGTGCTCCGTATCCTTGGTCAAAAGTCCGTGCACACGGGCGTACGAGCGATCATTGATGAGGCGGCCGAACGAGTCGCTCTGCTTGGGGTCCTTACCGAAGAAGTTGACGAGCTCGCCCTCAATCGCAGCGACGAGCTTGTCACCGATGCTCTTGCTCACCATGACGTAGTCTGGACGCACACAGGTCTGGCCGGCATTGACAAAGGCTCCCCACGCGATGCGTCGCGCAGCGATTGTGATGTCGCATGTCTCGTCGACGATCGTCGGGCTCTTGCCCCCAAGCTCCAGCACCGTCGGCGTCAGGTTCAACGCAGCAGCTTGCGCAACGATCTTGCCGATGAACTCGCCGCCCGTGCAGAAAATCAGGTCGAACTTCTGCTCCAGCATGACCTTGGAGGCCTCGACGCCGCCGCGCACCGTGCGCACAAATCGGTTGTCGAGGTACTTTTCAATCAAGTTGGCGAGCAGCTCGTTTGTATGGACGCTCGTGTCGTCACCGGGGAGGCGCAAGAGCACAGCATTGCCCGCACTGATGGCGCCCACAAGCGGCGCGAGCGTGAGCTGGAACGGGTAGTTCCACGTGCCGATGATGTTGACGACGCCGAGCGGCTCCTTGTAGATGAGCGCCTTGCCCGGGAGGTTGCCGAGGTTCGTGGCCACGCGCTCAGGCTTGACCCAGTCTTCGAGATAGTCGATGTGCTCCTGGAGCTCCATGAGCAGATAGCCGACCTCCATGAGCCTGGTCTCGAGCGGGTTCTTGTGCAGGTCCTTCCAGAGCGCGTCCGTGATCGCGTCCACGTTCTCGGTCGCGAGGCGGCGCAGCGCAAGGAGCTGCTGCTTGCGCGCCTGCACGTCGCGCGTGACGCCCGCGCGGAAGGACGCGCGCAGCGCCTGCACGTCGGCGGCGATGCTCGCGGCGCTCGAGCTCACGGGTTGCTCCATTCCTGTTGCTTGTAGCTACTCGCAGAGAGACGCGATGGAAGGACGGAAGTGCTTGGTCGGTGGATGGGGAATTGCGGAATGAACTGGATCGCAGGTTGGTTTGTGGGCATTTTAGACGAGCCCAAATGTTACTAATCACCAGTTTTACCAATCTGAGCATCACTTTTTACCAATCCCATCCAGAGCAACACCCACTTGACTTGGCAATATTCGACCACATACTATTCCGTAACAAATACACTTGATCACAATAAAAACGAATACATTACCTCAAAAGTATCTTATATACTAACGTTAGTTTTACAAACTATTACTGATTTCAAATACAAAGATGCTGATATTAGAAGATGTACCGACAAACACTGTTTTGGGAAGCACGCAATGCAATATATTCAAACTCATGTTTTTATATTGTCTAATATTGTATAGTCTACTTGATATATTCACTTGCTTCAATTATGTAGTCAAAATTATTATTGAATACTAAACAAGTTTTAGTAGCGGTGATACGGTCCAAGTGATAGTACCAAAACGGATTAGTGTACTGTAGGGCATATTATAAAATCAAATAACAAAGTTAATGAAGGGCATCTCTCGTTTAAAAATAAAGATATATGTGAAGGTTGTTTGAAGCTTTTGGTAATTGCTTTACTGCTTTGAGTAACCTATAAATTATCCCCACTAATATATTGTGTATAAGATCATACAGTTATATATGTTGTGTTTGAGGTTTAACAGAGTAGATTGTGCTAACTCATCTGTACAGGGGGTTTTAAAGTGAAGACCGTATATTATTAGCACGTATTTAAATATACTGTATGTACTACTGAAGGGGACATATCAATCCTACACATAATAACGCCACCAGGGCCTGGTCACACAAATCGGTGGCACATTTCAATTATATGCCACCTTCTCTCCAGCACACATCGACAGATAAACCGGGTATCTTCATCTAAAATTTAAATAATTAATTCAATTTGGAGGGCATTAAAATTGGGAGCTTGCTCATTTGCTCCATCGATAACTTGGAATATGTACTAGATTTGGCCGATGTTGGGTTGGTGAATATTTTTCCCCATATTTTAACAAAATATTATATTTCTCGGATCGTTCTCAAAATTTGCCCAGATGTTGATACTTGTAACTGGTCATGTTGCCCCTACTTTTGGCGTGATTTTGACTGCCCTATTTTAATAGGGCAGTCGTGATTTAAAAAATCACGCCAATAATAGGTCACAGTGGCAACCCAGGCTACCCCGTTGGGCTCATATATTGATGATTTATTCAACTTTTTAATCTTTTTTCCAGAAGTATCAGGAATTGTTAAAAGTATATTTTTAATTTGATATTTATCATTTGTAAAAGTTCCACTGAGGAAAATGAAGCATTAAGATAGGGCGTCCTAAAAAAAAGCCTATATAAGCATGGTGAACAAATACAAGACCGCAACCTATATTAGAATGCGAACAACAAATTCAAGGAACCGCGAGCCTATCGTCCTGGAGTCTCCTACAGCTTCATAGACGACTGGAGCGGGGTCTCAACAAGACCGACACGGTTCTTGCCTACTGGGCGGCTGGTAGTGGTTGGCACTGGCTGTAGTAGTCGTTCAGGCGCACGCAGACGCTGCCGTCCTTGCACGAACCGTTCCAGTTCTTGCCGCCGCACTGCTCCCAGAGCACAGAGCGATCCTTGAAGCACTGGCCATAGTACTGGTCCTGCACCTGGCAGATCAGGCCCGGCTGGCAGTCCATCGTCGGTTTCCCGTCGAATTTGCACTGGCCGAACAGCGCAACCGGGTCGTACGATCGGCTCGGCGCTGGCGTCTCGGCCTCGCGCACATGGACGCGCAGGTGGATCGTGGAGCTCTCGGGGGCGGCGTTGACGCTGGCGAGCGACGCGACAGCGGCGAGCAGTAGGAAGTTCATGGCAAGCTGAGGGATGTGGGCACTGCGGAGCGAAAGGAGGAATGAAGAGAGACTTGGCCCAGGCGCATTGCTAGGCAAGTGTGAGACCTTGCATCCAAAGATGCAGCTGCACAGACCCATTTGCCCTGATTTGAATCAGAGCCTCTGTTGCGGTTGCCCTTGATTGAACGTTTTGACACTATATAGATTCTTATAAATAATATCATTCATGAAGGCATATATAATAGGTTGCAAGCAGATCAAGCCTTCATCAATTTATATTTTCTCTGTAATGGTACAAAACAGTAAATTGCAAACGCATTTTTTACATGCTAGCAAAAATCAAACGCATCGCATACGGATGCCCATAAGAGATCTGTGTGTGAATGAGCTCGCGTACAACTGTCTCGCTCTTGCCTACTGGGTGGCTGGCGGCGGCTGACACTGGCTGTAATAGTCGTTCAGGTGCACGCACTTGAGGTCGTCCTTGCACTGCTTCAAGAGCGCGGCCGGGGCGCGTGCCGGGCTTGGCGTCTCGGCCTCGCGTGCGGCATGGATGCGCAGGTGGATCGTGGCACTGCGGAGCGAATAGAGGAGTGAACTGGCAATGAGACTCAATTGAGCTTCTGGAATTCGAGTCTTGAACGAGAGTTGCACCCAAAGATGCAACTGGGCGAACCCACTTGACAGTCAGTGAATCAGAACGTCTGTTGTGATTAACCTTACTTGAATATTTGTAATTTGATAGCATTTGCAAAAATGATAACATTGAAGTTGGTTAAATACATATGTTTGATAGCAGATTGGACCTTTATCAAATCATATATTTTCTATATTGATACATATCATTACTATAAATCATTCGTGGCAGCGAATGGGTACACTGGCGCATCGCACTGGATAAAGTAAGTACCAGTAACGGAGCCTTATGCACAATCACAACTGCTTGTCGTTGGCATTCTATGTGCGTGTGGGGCATGCAAGCTCGTTGGAGCTCACGGCCTTCGACAGCAATGTCGCCAAGCTATCCACACCACCTCCATGCACTCGCACTGACGGCCTTCTTATAATAAATAATACACGCTTGTTAAATTAGCACGTATGCGTCCTTTCAAGATCACTGCTTCACAGACTTCATCTGCGATCCTCATTTCCCAGCAACACGCACACTCGCTTCATGTCCAACAACGGCTACGACGTAGACCACGACGCGCTCGGGCTCTCGGCCGAGCGCTTCGAAGCCTTCGTGGGCATCTTCCGACACTTCGATAGGGCCAACACGGGCGCGATCACGGCCAAGCAGCTCGAGCCGCTCTGCTTCAAGCTCGGCGAGTCCTTCGACGCCGAGGAGCTCGCGGTCGCGCGCGCGAGCCTCGAGAACGACCAGACGGGGCTCATCCACTTCAACGTCTTCCTCCCGTGGTGGGTCAGCGAGTAGCTCCAATGTAGCTCTCCATAGCATAACCTCAATGGCGAGCTTGATGATTCAGAATGCCTCCTGTCCATTCATTTATAATACCACAAAGTCGTATTTGAAAAAGGCTCACTTGCTAGTGAGCACCACGCCTGACGTGCTGAGGTTATGCGTCACGACTGAGCGTATGCGCAGCGCTCGCGAGATGAGCTCGCGACGCTTGGCTCGGGAGTGCAAAATCAGGTTTCTCTCATGGAGGCGCCGGATCTTCTCAGGTACAAACGTGAGCTCGCCATTGCCGCTCAGGTCTACAACACGCAGCGCCGGTAGGTTTCCTAGCGACCGCGGGATCACGCTCAGCGCGGCGTTGCCACCGAGCAGAAGCGTCTTGAGCTTGGGGAAATGGTTGCCCAGGTCCTCGTCGAGGCTCTCGAGCGAGTTGGAGGCCAAGTTGAGCTCTTCGAGCAAGCTGAGCTTAGAGAAGCTCCTTGGCAACGCTGTCAACTGGTTGCGCTCGATCATCAGCTTCTGGAGGTTACGTAGCAGTCCGATCTGCTCCGGGAGCTTTGTGATCTCGTTGTCAGACACATTGAGCACCGTCAGATACGGCAGCTGCCTCGCCAGCTCCTCGGGCAGGCGCGTGAGCTTGTTCTTGCGGACGTTGAGCTTCTTGAGCGACGACGACAGAGTCGTGAGTACTTCAAATGGGATGTCGAGCAGTCCAAGATCGGAGAGGTCGAGCTCGGTACCCGCGGTGTGCGTGCGGCACCTCGCCAGGCGTAGAGCGACTGGGTCTTCTGCTGGCTCGTGCTCTGGATGTAGCTGCTTGGGGGCTTCGTCACTACCAGGGACTGCTTCTTTTGGAGATAACGCGGAGTTCTGCTCCATGGCTCTGTCTGTACGAGGCAGTCACACGAATATGAAAGAGCACGAGCGGTTGTAAAGACGAGAGTTGAATCGCCGCTATGGGTATTTTTGTATCAGGAATGTCAGCCTCCGCTTGACTACCTGTCTATCATCAGAGCTCTTTCTCAAATCGCACGAGCGAGAAGCTCTGGAACGATTCTCGCATGATTTCCTTGTACCCAAGAGCTGCGTAGAGCTGCTGCGCGCTCTCCATGGCGCCGATCGTCTCGAGACTCAGTCGTTTGTATCCACTGGTTCTTGCAAACGCTTCGACTGCAGCCACGAGCGACGACGCGATCCCAAGACGACGGTACGAGGCATCAACGCTCAGCCGACAAAGCTCTGCAGTTGGTTGGCTGAAGTCTGTTGGCTCTACCTTGGTGGTCGACAAGACTGGTTTGACGCCAATGCAGCCAGCCACCTTGTCATCTACTAGCGCGACCCAGAAGCAGCTCTGACGACTGCGCTGAGCTGACTGGGGCTTCATGAATGACTGGAACACGTCCACCATGTCTCCACTGCGTAGCCGATTCGCGACAAATTTCTTCACAGCCTTGGATTTGTACTCCAAGTGGGTCGTCTCGAACAGTGCCTGCACAGCAGCGAGGTCGCGTTTCTCAAACGTGCGGATGATAAGGACACCAGCACTGGTTCTGCTGCAATCGCTCGATGACGCTGGAGCTGACAGACGAAGAGCCGTGGCCTCCATGCGTGGAGTAACTTGATCTCCGGAGCAGAACGAAGTACTCCAGTGCGTAGTTGAGCGCTGCTGCTGGCGGTGATTCGTCACGAGGAAGATCGCATAGTGCGCATTGCAGAGCATCCAATCGGCAAACTCGTCAAAGACTTCAAGGCCACTGAGACGCTTCTTCTCGGCCGCATTCGTGCACCCGGCGTAGATCGCGTTCATGTCCATAATGCGGCACGTCTGCCACTGGGCGAGACTCAAGAACCGTCGGTAGTGGTCATCAGCACTCGAGAATTCGCGAAGTGCACGCAGTTCGCAGCCTTTGACTGCGAAATAGCGCTGCAGCGTCTCACCAAAGGCGTCGTTCAGTGCTATTGGGTCATAAATGACGGCAGTGGCGTCGGTGAACCAAGTCGCGAGCCATCGAAGCAGCTCAGTGCCTTTGGCCGGATCTAAGTACGACTGCGTGGAAAACAGGATTGCCGGTTAGATGAGCATTGCGATCACAGAGTTCATGGAGAAGAGGCCTCGTACCACAACGCACTCGGCGATCACGAGCGTGGGTAGCGATCTGTCAATCCTCGCAGCGACAAGCGAGGCTTCGAGGCGGGCCACGTCGCCCAGGTCGCACGCCGCAAGTGTATAGGTGGACTCCAGTTCTGCCACGTGGCACTGGAGCGCGATCGCTGGGTCATCAGCGCCGCCGTTACTACTCGCCTGTGGGCTGTTGGCTGCAAAGAACTGGGCGAAGCTGGCGTCGCTGGTCAGGATCTGCTTCTTGGCGTCGACGATGCCCTCGCAGTCCACCTCGATGAACGAGATGTTGCAGCGCTTCTGCAACATCAACTTGAAGAAGAGCGTGTCAAAGCCCGCGCCAAGCGACACGATCTGCATGCGCGACGACGCTGGGTCTGCGGCGTCTGGTTATAAGCGACAATTCAACGAGAGGTCGGTTAATTGAGCAGTTGCATGCCTTCAATACAAATGCGATACGGTGGCGAGCTTATAGGACGTACGTTGGTTGAGGAACAGCTCGATGCATTGCGAGATCGCGATGTGGCGCAGGTAGTAGCCGCGGTGGATCTAAAGAGTCATAGAGACAGAGATGACACACAGCGTGAGTCCGATATCAAGATACAATGCCAGCACGACACAAGCCGCACCAGTGGGATCCTGCGCGTCGGCTTGTGGACAAACGGCCGCAGGAAGTCATCTGCAAAGTACTGCTGCGTCACTGCGGAGCTGTTTGCATTGGTACAGATTGTATAGACACCACCAAGAGAGCGAACAGGATTGTGCGCAATGATTTAGAGACTGCGGTGTAAGAGCAGCCAGCAGCATGGGCTTTGCACCCCATGCTCGTAAGATTACATAGGCATGTACAAATACGCAAGCACTGCCTATTGCACCGCACACACACACGCACAGCTTGCATTTCGCGGCGTCGAAGGCCGTCTCCGTCACGTTGTGGTCGCTCGTGCCGCCCAAGCCATTGCTTTGCATCATCATTGCTTGTGTGTGGCCATGCTGGTACAGTAGTTGCTGTTTACCGGTATCAATACCGGTATTTCCATTGTCGCATTCAGGACAAGGAGAGGGCGACGTCGCGAGCAAGCTTCTCGGCTGCGTGAGAGGCTCTCCGCAGCTCATGGCGTGTGCACCACGTGGGCGGCTGACTGCATGTGCGTGTGTGTGTGTGGAGAGAGGGAGGTCCAGTGGTTCTGATTGCACACCCGTTCTGCATGTGCGTCTTCAACCAGATCGCGAAGACATCGGACAGCACGAGTGCTGTAGCATGTCGCCCATGCCCATGCTACAGCGAGCGCTTGCCAATTGAGAGCCTCGAAGCCCACGACACCGACTTACTGTGCAAGAGGAAGGCGTACTAGTCGCTCTCAGTTAGCCCCTGCAGCATCAAGGTGTATCATCTTTCGAACTGTTCAAGGTAAAGAGTATGTATTGTTATGTTGCTTATCGAATGAGAACTCACATACGCGGCCATAGACGCTGACTTGCTGTGGCTGGTTGGTGATACAAATGAACAGAAGAAAGCAGGTGCGTCAATGAGACGGGTGGGTGTCACGCAAAGACGCTGCCAGAATGAAGAGAAGAGAGGCGGAGAAAGCGGCGCTGGCTGGCGCGCACTTGCGGCCCTCACATGCACACGAGGGGTTGAGGCGAACGCGAAAAGTGGCTGAGCGATGGACAAAATGGTCCGTGTCGATCGGCCTCTCTCGCAAGCTTGGGGATAGAGGCGTTCAGTCAGTTGATCGAAGCATTGCGGACAGCTAGTTGAGCAGCGGGTAGTACGCGTCCTCGAGCAGCTCCACGTCGCTCTTGGCGGCCACGCCGACGCGGCGGCGCTTGACGGCAACGAGTGCGACCAGCGCAACGAGCGCGCTTGCACTGAGCAGCACGGTGGCCACGAAGCCCGTGTTGGAGTCCGCGCTGACGTCTGCGGTCGCGAGGAAGGTTGACGCGAGCATGAGACCTGGGTTTTTTTTCGACAGCTCGCAGCGCTTAATACTGTTCTGGCCCGACGGCAGCACGGACAATGTCGTGCACGTCGCCTCGTACGTGGGCGCACAGAACGCACAGCAGCTCAGCTCGGGGTCACTGGCCGGCGAGAAGTGCGTCCCTGTGGCCTTCGCAGAGACGATGTTGCCACCGCATGCCTCGAACGGAGCCGGCTTGTTGCTGTTGATGCACGTGTCGGGCGCGCACGTCGGATCGTATGGCGACGGGGCCGGCTGGTCGAGCATCTCAGGCTTAGTGCAGTCCGTGATGGCGAAGTCCTGCTCGCACGCCTGCATGTTGCGCGTCTGCGAGTTGTACCCGGTGTACGTGAAGTCGCAGGCCACGTGGAACTTGGTGCGCGGCGCCGTGGGCGAGCGGAAGGCTTCAATAGCGAAGCGCTTGACGATGTCCGGTGTCAAGTCGCTGGCACTGACAATCACGGTCGACCCGAGCCCATTGTAGTTGAGGCGGCACTCGACGCCCGAAATGCTCATCGTGAGCTTGTCGGGTGAGTACTGGAGCCCAATGTTGGCGTGGTAGTCGAACGTAACCTCCGCAAAGTCGCTGTCCGGGTATGTGCAGAAGTCGTCGGGGGCCGTGAGCTTGGCGTTCGTCGTCTGGTACCACATGCTGCGGAAGGCGTCGCAGACCGTGATGTCGTTGTTTAAGTGCAGGTTGACGTAGAAAAAGAACTTCTTCACGAGGCCGCACTGCGTCCAGGCCTCGATCGTGATCTTCGACTCGCCCTTATCGAACGTGAACTCGTCGCTGTCGCCCCAGAGCTTCCAGTTTTGGTTGTCCACGCGGTAGCGCCAGTACACAAGGTTACTGGCCTCCGTGTTAGAGAAGATCGAGGTTGCGGCCGCAAGAGCTTCAATACTAACCAGGCCCTTGATGGAGTTCTTGTACTGGCACTTGGGATTGGCAGCGAACGCAGTACATTCGAGCGCGACGTGGATCTGCGTCTCGGCGTTATACCCCTGTGGTGGGAGCGCGGCGATGACGCGCTCCGACTCGGTCTTGACGCTCGCAACCACGTTGGCATTCGCCTTGGCGATCGTGTTGCCGTGGGCCGTGAGGCACTGCTTGAACCCGCAACTCTGGGTAGATTCGCCCTCGCAGCGCTCGATGTCATAGTCGTGGCCGCACTTGTAGTCAGTCCAAAGCTCGCGCAGATCAGTCGAGAGGTTGATGCAGCGCTTGCACTGGGTCGTCACGGGCACTTCGTCCTGCTTGACGCCGCTGGAGCAAACCAGTGGGTTCGCGTTGCTGTTGACGAGGTCGCTCCTGATGCTGACGGCATCAAAAAATGCTTGGCCGATGGCCTTGTATCCGGAGGTCACCGGTGAGCAGTACGCCGGGTCGAGGAAGTGCTTGACAGAGACCGCGTCGTTGTCGCAGCGCGCCGAGCTGCCTGCGTCATTGTCTGCTGTGTCCTGGAACTGGAAGAAATTGTCGACGAGGGCGTCGATCTGCTCCTGCGTCGTGGTCGTGAGCTCAACCGCGCCTTCATCGCAAGTACAGGTCGCCGAGCCGCACGTCCTGGTCGGACACACATCCGTCGCGTGAGGACGGTACTTGTCGACGATCGCCACGCATCCCTCGCACTCTGCCGAGCCGTTGTAGTCCTTGGCGAACGCGTCGAGCTTGTACTTGCCAAATGCCGTGAACGTGAGCTCGTTGACCGCACCGTTGCGATTTTCGCGGTACGCCTTCCACGAGTGACTTTTCGTCACTTCATCAGACGCTGCCTTGGCGAGCGAGGACGACGTGAGCGTAGCCTTGACTGTCGCCCCCAGGTCGGCGTATTTGCTGGCCGTGAGCTGGTTGTTGGTTACACTCGCTGGAGCCTTGTACACAGCGTCGTTGATGCGATTCGTCGTCAATTTCACGTGCGGGCCGTCCGTGACAACACCCGAGTCATGGTCGTTTACGCGGTCCTTGGCCACGTAGTTGTCGATCGGGATCGGCGCCGGAATGCCCCAGGCCGTCATGCCGCTGAGCGAGAACGTCGTCGTCGCGGTCTCCACTTTTTTCACGAAGCCTCCTGGCGCATTCGCCCAAGCGCAACTGCCAGCCGTCTTCGAGACGGCTGTACACGTGAAAGTCGGAGCTGTTGGGACCGAGGAGTCTGTGACGATCTTCATCCCTGCGGGGCACGTACATACACACGCGCGCTGGTTGCTCGTGGTGTCAATGTACGACACTGGGAGACCGTTGCCCAGGTGGTCGCAGTGGAAGTTGCGCGTGACCTTGTACGGACTGTACATGAAGAGGTCGACAGGCTCCTGGAGCTGGATCGCGTTGGGCAGGTTCGCCGCCGTGCAGAGCGTGCCGCCACTGCAGAGCTTGAAGTTGAACGTCGTGCTGATCTTCTCGCTGAGCGCGTACTGCTCCACGACGTTGTACGACTGGTAGTTGTCCACGAAGCTGATCATCGCAATGGGCGCCGCAGTGCTCGAGAGCGTCGTGGGGCTGTCGTCGACTGTCTTGTCGTAGCCCGACGTCGAGCTCGGGAAGGCCGTGAGCACGCGTCCGAGCTCGCTGAATGCAGCCAAGCGCTGCGTGTCCTCGGGGAGTACCTCGGACGACATGAGCATATCGCTCGCAACTTGGCATGTGCCTGGCACGGACACGGTCTCGTAGGTGATGGCGCTGCTGGTCTGGCCGTTCTGGAAAAACGTGTCGTCCGCCTTCTGGAGACTTTTTGCCCAGTCCTTCACCACGTTGAGAGCGGACTCACTCAGACACTTGGAGATGGCGATCAGCACGGTCACTTTATCCGTCGCACCGGTGGTCGTGTCCGTCGACGTGCATGCACTGTAGTTGATTGGCGGAGGAGAGCCGCCACCACCACCACCACCACCGCCGCCACCACCACCACCGCCGCCACCACCGCCGCCGCCACCACCACCGCCGCCACCTCCGCCATCACCAC
>JAASFV010000766.1:0-15445 GCA_023334015.1 Globisporangium paddicum
CGCTTCTTTTTCATGGTTTTCTCGCAAATTGCGCTCTGAAATACGGCGAGCATTTTTTATGGAGCCGCTATCGCCGCTCTCCAGTCAATTTTGCTGCTTAACTTTGATTGGCTAAAATAAATTATTTTTTGGCTGGTAGAAAAACGAATTGTCAAAAAGGTGTGTTTTGTAGGCATTGCGTAATGTGTAGGCATTCGGCATCGTCGTTATCTGTAGTGCTGTGCACCATCCTGATTGGCTGATCATATCTGGATAGCACCGCGAAATACGCAATACATCAAAAGTTATCGCTAAAAGACCGGTGTGCGATTTTTCTTGTCCAGGAGTGTAGGAAGAGCTCAAGTTAACAGATCGGAATATATCGGCAGTTTTCTGGTGTGCGGCTAACCAAATGGCGCATTTTGAGCCAAATGGGTTATTGGGTTATTATCTATTGCTCAGCCAAAAAGTGAGTTTTCAAAACAACAAAAACACCACAGGAACCACAAAATTCGGGCGATTGCGACGGTCTTCTCAAAAATTCGAAAAGTGGCCGACAACAACAAAAATCCAGAAAAATCAAAGAGCGGCTGACCAATTGGCGCGCACTGGGTCTAGATGCCCTAATACCTTGTACCCTTATAGAAAACCACCATACAGAAACCCTTACTTTTGGAGGACCTCTAAATTTGTGCCCTTACACGAAAAAAGTTCCAATATGGAGGTGTGACCGTACTAGTAATTTTGAGCGCCAGTAAAATTTTGGTGTTTGTGATCCGGTCTGGCTTTTGGGTCAACACCGCGTCTCAAGATTGTTTTGATTGAGCTGCAGCTCCATCATCACTTGTCCAACCGCCAGCTCCCAAGCGCCTCATCAGTCTTCGGTTTGCCTCTCGTCGCCTACCCACCAACTGCCACTGGCGTATCGCCTGGCCAGCTGAGCTCACCAGCACAAGCGGGAGCCACAAGAGCAGGTAAGCAACCACTTGGAGTTTTTTGTTTTTTACCTGCCTTAGACGTGACTTGGTCTTGATCACCCTCGCGTTCTTTGCAAACCTCGCTGTGCTTCATTAATATTACTTGGGGTTCGCTCTCTCTCTTTCTCTCTCTAGCTGTTTCAAAAATCGACATTCACATACTTACTAAGGGGAGTAGTTGCCCATCCACCAGCCTTACTTCTCGACTGGGTCGTTCGTGCTCGTTGGTATACGCCCTCGTCGTTTTCTCTTCTCGTTGCTTGCTGGCTAGCTAGCACGAGCTCGACGGCGTGAACGGCATATTATAATTACTATATCGGCGCCCGGTACTGTCGACTTGCAGAAAGCTGCTCGTGCGCGGCACTGACAGGATCGAGGGGTGGTCATTCGGCGACATGGAGCGCGACTGGCTGTACCGCTGAGACTCGCGCAGCTCGTCGCGGATGAACACGATCTCCTGGCTCGCGCGCATGAGTCGCGTGTCGAGCTGCATCGTAAGCTCCACGGCCTCGCGGGCCGTGTCCTCGGCCTCCTCGCGCGCTTCGATCGCGGCGTTGATCAGGGCCTTTGCCTCGTCGAGGTGGGCCTCCTGGGCTCCCACGTGCTTGCGTAGGACGCAGACCATCTCGACGAGTTCTTCGTGTGACGAGCCCATGAGTGCCTCAGCCAGCTGTGGATCGCCGAGCTCCCTAAGCGCGGCGCTCGAGGCCTTGGACGACTCGGTCGCGCGGCTGCTGAGCTCGGCCGAGCGGATGAACTCGCGGAACTGCTCCATCTCACGCTTCTGCTGCTCCTCGCGCTCCTTCATCATCTCGAGGCGCCGACGCGCGCGGCGCGGGTGGAAGAGCTTCTCGAGCGGCTTGCCCTTGTCCGAGTCGCGCAGGCTGCTGCTCGGGCGGCCCATCGAGCTCTCCCGCATTGTCGAGATGCGCACCGAGCCACGGTTGCTGCCCGTGCCAGCCTCGAGCTCCGAGACGCGCTTCTGGATCTCGCGCTCGCACTCGAGCTCCTTTGCCTGGCGGTACATGGCGATATTCTTCTCCATGGCGTCCACGACCTTGCGCGTGCGGTCGCGCACCTCGCGCTCGATGGTGTCTTCAATGTTGGCCTGCTTGCGCGCCTGCTCGGCACACAGGTCCTCGAGCTGGCGCAGCCGGAACTGGAACTTGCGGTAGTCGTCTGCGCTCACCTGGAGCACGTTGCCGCCGCCAAAGCTATCGCTCGAGCTGCGGCGCACGGCGAAGTCCGACTCCGAGTCATCATCGTCGTCGTCGTCGTCCATGGCAAGCACCATCTGCTGGAGCGCGCGGCGCGTCTGCATGGCCGCGACGTTGGCCTCGGTCATGCGGCTCTCCGCTGGGATCTGCTGAGCTTCTGGTGCTGGTGGTGGGGATGATGATGCCGACGACGTTTCGCCACTGAGCTGGCTGGTGAAGACGCGGTCGTCTGCTATAGAAACTAGGGTCTGCTGTGGACCCATGGAGCTCGAGCTCGTGCGGCTCTCCCTCGAGCTGCGTCCAGATTCGCTGATACGGGCGCTCATGCCCGTCATGCGCAGGTCCGTCATGCGCATGTCGGATAGCCGGCCATCGCTCCCGCTGCTCACGCTCGTGACCGACGACGTGTTGCGGAACGTCGGCTCGCCGACCGGGTTGGCGGCGATCCGGTTTTTATAAGACATGGAGCATCGCAGCTGGCGGTAGTCGGCGAGGCCGTTGCGAGCGCCACCACCGCTGCTGCTGCTGCTGTTGGAGACGGAGCGGCTCGCGAGGCCCGTCTTGGGTAGCGGCACATGTTGCTGGAGGCCGTCGGCGGCCTCGGACTCGGACTCGCTGGAGGACGACGTCTCGGCCGCCGTGGCGGTCCCGCCGCTCACGCGACTGGCGACGCCGCCGGACTTGCGATCCAGGAAGCTCAGCGAGCCCGAAGACCGCAGGGATGACGAAACGGACGTGGCTGCCTCGGAATTGGCGGAGCTGTTGGCTCCGGAGTCTTGTTGCTTGAGCTGGGCTTGAGGATGGAGGTCGACGCTCTTGAGAGGTGTCTGGGGCACTGGAAACCGGGAGTTCTGCGGCGCCGAGGAGCCGGTGATGCCTGCAGACGAGGTGGACGCTGCAGGGGACTCGGACAAGGCCTCCTGTGAGTGGCGGCGGAAGCTGAAGCGGTGCGAGCGCTGCTTCTTCTCGGACGAGCGGCTGAAAAGCGGCATCCAGTCGAGAGGTAGTGACTACTGCGACAAAACAGTTAATTGCGCAAGGTTGGCGCCACACAAGTATTAGCCACTTGCGCACAACGTATATCTCGCATACATATGTACGTATAATATACAGAGAGACACGCAGGCGTGGACAGGAGTCGCGTACCTTGAGGGCTCGTCGAGAGGGCGAATGCGCTTCTGGCGGGCGACTCGTAGCTGAATCGAATCAGGCAGGCGCTCGCTCTAAATGCGGAGATACGCGCGCGATAGAAATAGACTATACGCTTGCGTTGCAAGAGAAGAACAAACAAACTCGCTTGTTCTTGTTTGCTTGCTTGCTCTCTTCCGCGCGCAAGCAGGCAGCACTTGTTGGATCGGTTGGTTGACTGGCTGTTGCTGGCTGGCGGGACGCTGAGTGGAAGCCGAGTCAGAGAGAGAGAGAGAGAGAGAGCGCAGGGCGCTTGTTGGTCGATCGACGCCCCACGAGGAAGCGAAATGCGCGAGGCAGGGCTGCTTGTTGCGCGCTCGCTTGCTTGCTTGTTGGCTTGTTGTTTTGCGCTCGATTGTGCGCTTGTTGTTTGTTATGGGGGCAGTGTCGTGCCTGATGGCAACAAGCCGGATTGGCTGGAGAAATTCACATGCGCGTGGTAGTTTACCGTTGGTCTAGTATTTTTCGAACCAAACGGACAAACGTCGCAGCCGAAATTCGCATTAGAGCCAATCAGAGCGCGCACAAAGACCATGACAAAGCATTTATCGAAGGATCAGAGAGCCGAATGCAAGTAATATATTCCCTCGAACCAGCTGGCTTCTAGCATGATACACCTCTTTAAACTACATTTTCGCAAGATATACCTCTTTTGATGTGTTAACGGCTCGGTGAAATCAGACTAAGAGGGTTTTGGAAACACACATTTTTGCCGAGGAGGTATTTTATCCTGAATATATACCTCCACGTTTCTGAAGCAGAGGCGCGGACCTATTTCCAGTGTGTTGATTCACTCTGACAAGAAATGGATGAGTCGCCAAAGATTGATAGAGGGCTTGTATGATTTCCACGGATTGATTAGATGAGCTATATGACCAATTTTTTTGTGGCTTTCGTATGAGAGAAAGACTAACAGTACGTGGTCTCGGTGATAACGGAAAGGTGCCTCTTTTTAAAACTTGATGTAGTTTTATTCCTTATATTAGAATTTATCAGCATGAATCTGCACATTCTGATACATCATGCAAAAATTAGAATCTTCTGCTCTGCCATTTCTTGTTTCACTTGAATTCAGTATGAATCCTGTCAGTAGTGGGTTGTATTTGTCCAATGAGTGAGTTTTACGGAACGAGATAACTTCAGAGCAAAGTGGCCACCTCCTTTAGTCAGCCCTAGCCCTGACACTTTCGTTTCTTTTGTTGATGAACTTCAAAAATCGATTATTTCTTCACAAGCCCACAAACAAGCACAAAGCACAACAAGCAAAGCACAAGCACACCGCAACTCAACCTGTAAACATGCTCTCACAGAGATGCAATACGCCACACACAAATCACTTGCGCGCAAGTTGGTCTGCAAGTTGTTGCGAGCGACACCACTTGCTGAATTTCTTGTTAAACACAATCGTCTGCGCAATCAGCAACCGTCTGTCTGGCTTCTCCAGCTCCGGCTGGGGGCGTTTTCCTAAAACTCACAAATGAGCTGCTATTTCTCATATTTCACAAAAAAGCTGCTTTTTTCTCACGAGGGGCTCTTTCTCATGAGCAGCTCTTTCCTGTCCTGGCTTATCCATCCAGTCGGGACTCTGGCTGGAACACAACGGCCTGGCTGATAAGTCTGAACCTCCACACCAGTCGCATGAAACGAAGCGCCAGAGTTCAGATCTTGCCCATCAAGACGGAGCGTTGCTGGTCGCTGGCTCACTTGCGAAGAAAAACTGGCAAAGATACTTTATCCAAGCATACATCATGGATACGTATCTTGTACATGGGAGATACATAGACCTCATCATGGGAATGTAAAGACCGAGCAGCCTTGCGGTGCGCGCCAGCAAAGCATGAGTCCCGATCGCGACGCTGGGGTTCACCTTCCTGGAGAATATCTTCGGTGGTGTTGCTAATACATAAAAGCTGGCTGAATGTTGGTGATTAACGCCATCCTTCGCCTTCGACCTCTGGCTGGTAGTACTAGCTACACTTCCGCTGCGAATGAGCCCGTGATGCTCGTGTTCGCTCTCGCACAGCTGTCGCACACGCGTGAGGGCTTCTTGCTTGAGCTGTACGCGAGCGTCCACTTTCGCTTGGAGCACGTGCCGCATACAAGGCATCCGCACAACCTGAAAAGAAGGCACAAAGCAACAATCAGTTAGCACCACGCGATTGCAAAGCAGTCAAACTAAGATAGCATACTGTCGCGCAAATGATAGCAAAGCAACGATAACTCACCTGCAATGGTGGCGAGGGCGATAGACTGCGAACGGGTGGTGGCAGATTGTGCACACGTTCGACACCTTGTTGAACATGAACACCGGCGCCAGCGTCGCGTTGTTAATACTTCGACGGCGCATGTCCAGCATATTCGGCATCGCATTGCCCGATATGCAATGCGTCAACGCACGCAGCCACTCTTCGCGCTCCGGGTGCGTCTGCGCCTCAAAGATATACGTCTTCTTCACGCCTCGAATCTGTCACAAGAAGCACACACCAAACCCGTAAGTCAACTAGTCTCCCGCAGAACGTTATCAAGTCCGGATCGCACCTCGTCCTGGAAGAACACCAGTCGGAAGAACACTTGCTCGTGCATCGGAAACGTCTCGCAGAACTCGATGCTGATCGATTCATCCGGCTGCGCAGCCTTGAACGTCGTCGACAGGGACAGATTCTGAAGTGTCAGCGAGATCCACAACCGCTGTGGGCGTCTCCCGTCTTCGTTGATCACATTTAGCCAGCCGTTCTTGATCACAAAGGCACTCTCCAGCTCGTAGTCGCTCGATAGCTCGTCTTCATTCAGCAAAAGCTCGGATCGCACACTCGCTCGTCGCGCTGAGATTGGGCCACGCAAGGTACGACCAATGCTTTCGCGGATGCTCGCCGTCCAGGTTGACTTTTCTTCCTCCGACTCGGTAAGCAAGATGAACGACTTGAGCGGCGAGAAGAAATAAAATGCACTGCAGTTATGATAACAAGTCAATTTGTTAGTCCATGTTGACATTCAACCTCCTCAACGCCATTCCAATCCCAGTATAGCCACGTACTTTTGAGAATTGGTTGTGCCAGCGACAGCGTTGATCACTGCAGGGATCGACTCGGTGTCATCGGAGACTTTGCACTCCCACAGGTCGATCAAACGGAATTTCTTCTTCTGGAGACCACCTCCCAAGCGACCGTACACGACCGCTGCGCATGAAACAAATAGCATAGGTTAGGACACAGTGCTCAGATCATGAGAAATCCATCACAGTTCACTCACCGTCTTCGAGGAGCACAAAGTAGTACTTTTGCACTTTGCTTCGGCACACTTTTCGCAGCGTTCCTTCCTTTACAAACCGTTTTCCACGTAGATCGATGCCGACTTTCGCACCAATTTCCTCAATCTTGCGCGCATTCTCTCGTCTGGCGATGATTTCTTGGATCTTGTAGGCGACCAGGTTCACGCTGTTGATCGCTGCTTGGAGTGGTGCAAAGTCGATATGCTCGGACGACGTACTCTCCAGCAGCTCCTGGAGAAGCATTTTGTAGCGTGGGATGCGCTCCATCGGCATGTTCAGATATGTACGGAGACGATTCATGCTTGCGTCTTCCGGCATCTCCTTGAGAAAGCTCGCGAAGTGGGGCGACTTGATTGCGTTCAACGCTGACTCGTGGCGACTCGCATACGATGTGTACAGCTGGAACAATGGTGCGTACGCATTGAAGATTGCACCCTAAATCCCAAAACACATACACCCAGTTCGTCAATTCTTGGACCAGTACAACATGTTGAGATATATGCAGAGTACTTACCGCTCGGTGTACTTTTTCATCTTCTTCTTGTGCCAGTGTTTCTTCCAAATGTCGCGCGAGGTGCTCCAGTAGTTGCTGATTCAGCGTACAGATCTGGTCAATGCTGCTGAAAAAGATCGCCATGTCCGCATCCAGCACCAAAATGTTCTGCACCTGGCCAGTTCCGCTTCGTGGCTTGCTGTCCGACGCGGATAGCGAAGTTCCAGATCCACCTCCGAACCTACGGACTGTGCTCACATTCTGGATGCTGCTGTTGCTTAGTGCTCGCTGAGAGAATGCACCATTCGCTGCTGCCGAGATGCTGCTGCTTGCACTGCCACCAAAAGGGTGCAGCAGCGATTTCTTGTACTTGCTCTGGCGTCGGCGATACAGTTTCTGGCCTTCAAGCTGTCGCAGTAGCAATGGCTGGACGAAGATGCGGATGCACTCACCGAGACACGTGACGTAGCTCTCTTCCGAGCGAATGATCTCCTTGAGAATCTGAAGCCTCCTGTGCTCTTGCTTGGCGCTCTCATCGAAAAAGAAGCCTCCACTCTCGGAATGTCTCCCACTCACCAGTCCGGTTCCAACACTGTTGAGGCGATCGATAGAGACGAGCAGCGCAGACTCGGTCACGCGCGAGCGTCGCATTCTGTGCAGCGCCTTGTCTGCTGTGCGCTGGATCGCTGTCGACCAAGCGAGCTCATCTTCGTACGAGCTCCCACATAGGATCCATCCATTTGCGTCGTTCAGCGGCTTTGAAAAACTGTGCAGGCTTGCCTCACTGCTCATTGTGCTGGCCGAGTCTCTGTTTCGCACAACATCCCCAAAGCGGGTGACTGCTTGCTTCAACGGTGACATTTTCGACATGAGCGTGCTTGTTGATGGCACGTCGGCGTACGTTTCCTCGAGGATTGCGTCTTGATCGAAGAAATCTGATGTCGAGATCTGGAAGCAGAAGCGGTTCTTCTGAGCGCGGCTGTCGGAGCGATGGATCACGATCGCTCCGGCCAAGTCGAGCGTGTCGGTGCAGCACTTGATGTTGTTGCCGCTCTTTGAAGCGATCGTGTACTGTTTCAGGATCCCAGCCTTGAGCTCGAAGTAATGCTCCGACCACTTGTTCCACCGTTTGCGTCGAAGAACGCCTCTGAACTCGATCACGCGAGACAGCCAATGGAACGCAGCTTTCTTGACCAAGTCGAGGATCTTGAAGCACGGGTTGCAAACGCGCTCTTCACGCGCGCTTTCGCCAACAAAGAGAATCGAGCGCTTGCCTGAACAGTTACCACACACCACAGCTCCGCATCGGCGACAGTGATGCCTTCGAAAGTACAGTTTGAAGGCGCTGTGGCAAATCGTGCAGGAGCCCACGACTGCATCCGGCACCCAGAGCGCAGCTGCATCAGCTGGGCCCTCGTTGGTACTGCAGACGACGTCTCGCTGGGCATCTTTGATCGCATTCGAAATCGCGTCGACCCACTCCGTTCTTGCTGCTGGCGATGATGTGAATAGCACGAATGTTTTCTCAAGACTCGTGACCAGAAATCCGCAATCGCTTTTCGTCTCCAGAAGCGTATCGTACGACGATGGTAGGTTGCACTTCACGTCCACGGCTTTCGAGTTGAGATGGACAACGCGGCGGATTCGATACCCGCCGGTGATCAGCACGCCGCTGTAGAGCAGGATGTCGTTGAACAAGTGCAGCATCACTTCTTCCTGCCTCTTGGTCGACATCTTCACGAGCTTGCCCGATTTGATAAGTCGTCGATCTGGAGTGAACAGCGATAGTTGACCTGCAAACTGTTTCTGAGTCTGGAGCACGGTTTCCAGGTTCTCCTGGTGGCGCACTGTCTCGTTGATGAGCGACGCCGCGAAGCTGACGCCGTTGACTGCTTCGCTGATGAATTTCTCGTCTCGATGGCCCATTTGAGTGTGCTTGTAGACACGCTCCAGCAGGAGCTTGTATCGCGGGATGCGCTGGATCGGCATGATCAAGAAACTCTCAAAGTTCTTCGTCGACCCGCTTCGCATGCGACAGTTCTCAAGAAATGCCGAGAACCCGAGGCGCGTGTCTTGAGCGTAATTCCGTAGCAGCTCGGCGACGCCTTCGTAGTCTTTCGCGTACCCAGCATAAAGCTTGAAGAGCGGCGCGTATCGGCAGAAAATCGCGCCGATCCCCTCTGCAGCTTCCACTGGACTGTTGCTGTTGTTGCTGCTTGCGCTGCTGCTCAGTTTCTTTTTTCCCGACCCGGGGGAGTCGTTGAGCGCTGATCGCTTCTCGACAATGTCTGTCAAGTCGTTGAGTAGCTTGGAGTTGAGCATGACGAGCTGCCGCAGATTGTTGAAGAAGACCGCGATCTGCGCGTCTTCCATGATCGGGTGCTTGTTGTCCTCGAGCGGTACGATGTAGTAGTCGTGCAGCGTGCGGATGTCACGCACGTACGTCTTCTCGGTCAACCAGATCTCTTCGATGACCTTGGTGCGGATGCGGTCGTTCTTCGCGGCCTCGTCTTCTTCCTCGACCTCCACTTCGTGGTCCATCTGGTTGTCACCACACGCATCGTCGCTCGATGGACTCTCAATCTGCAGTTGGAACGTCTTGCGTCGCATGGACGTCGTCTCGAGGTCTCGCGGGTCAAAGAGAATGATGCCTGGGCGCAAGCAGACGGCGCCGTTGACGTGCATCATCGTATCTTGGGGCGGCGGCGCCTCTTGCTCGAGGATCTGCTGCAGCTGGTTGTTGCTCCAGAGCGAGTGAAATAACAGGTCGTCGCGCTCTTCCTCTGGGTACAACTCGGCGGCGGCCATGAAGCGCGTCTTCTCTTCTCCTTGCTTTCCGAAACTCCCCGCCTCTGGTGGGAACGCTCTACCAAACCAAACAAACAAACAAACAGCAATCGGATGAACGACAAGTGAGCACAGACACACCATGTTGATAGATTAGACGAGTCAGCAGGCACGCCTCATGCGCGTTCTTCAAGAGAGACAGCCGCGCGTGTGAGGCGAGCGAAAGCGCATCTTTCCGGTTGTTTCCTTCCGTTTCCGCATTACTACCCGCCAGCACCGCATCTCACGCAAAACACGCAGCCATCCAACCACACATATGCGCAACCATACACATACACACAGGCGCTTACCGCAGATCCAGCAACGCGGCCTCGGTTGAGCGTGTCTCCTCGCGCTTGCTGCCGCTCATCGTGCTGCGCTTCTCGTGTTCACGTGTGTTGCCAAGTGTTGCCTGTGAGTCACGTGCTGCTGCTGTTGGACAATCTGGAGTGGGCTGTTGGATAGAGAGTTCGTGCTTCAGACCCACTCACTCACTCACTCACACATGCACACTGAGCCACACACACAGGCCCATGGCCATGAGCATTTCTTCGTTTTTCCACATTTCGTTCGATGCTTTTTCTTGATTCGATCTTTTTGAACAGCCGTCCCGCAGCAAGCAGTGAAACCGGAATCTCTTTTGGAAGGGGATAGATTTAAACAGGCAGTGTTTTGATAGTTATGACCCTAAGATCGAGTTGAGAGGTGAATCAATTTATGCAGGTCAAAGCCTGCAGCAACCTCAAAAAGCAGGCGAGGCGATGTCGCGCATACCTGGGCTCACGCTCTGAAAAGGAGGGAGGACATGCAGCTATGCTTGAGGAGCTCAGCAAGCACGAGGGAGACGAGGCTATGCTGTTGAAAAATGGATGGCCTTCATCCTATTACGACCAGCAAACGAACGGCCAGTCAACGACGACGCGACAGACACCTGGAAGGAAAACTGGATCCGCCATTCATTTCCACTTAAAAAAAGTTCAAGCGTTATGGCAGCCCATAGAGAGACGCCCTCTCTTGTTTGTGGCTGCTGAGCCACAAGCCCAAGCGCGGCTTTACTTAGTCGCGCTTGGGCTTCTTCTCGGCCGTTGCAGCGGCGTCCTGCGACGCGAGGCGTTTGAGCGTCAGGTGGCCGAACGTGAGGTTGGCCGAGCCGAGCACGGCCAGGTACCCGAGCGTGCGGAACATCGTGAGTTCGAGCCAGTACCAGCCGAAGAGCGCAAAGATCCCCGCAAGCGACACCAGGAAGCCCATGCCGAAGACGAACACGGAGCCGCTGAAGAGCTTGCTGATGTTGAGCTGCATCTTGAGCACGAAGAGCAGGAAGAACACGAGTGGGACCTACAGAGAGACCACAAACAAAAGAGCATTGCAGTCAGCAATGAGATTCAAATGGTTGAACCGGAGCGAGAGGGATAAGGTTCGAATCGACAATGAATTTGAGAAACGAACGTACCAATACAGCGCCAGTGAATGCGAGCGAGACGGTTACCGGCGGACGCGGGTCCTGCTCGCGCATCACGTGCTTGATCTCCGGGAGCGCCTTGAGCGTCGTGTCGCTCTCGTGGAGCAGGTGCTTGGCATACAGCGGCGACGGCGTCGGTGGCGGCGCCGAGGCCAGGAGCAGGTCGATCTCCCCCAAGTCCCACACGATCGACTTCTCGAACGTCGGGTCGCCGATGATGAGCTGGAGCTTGTACAGACCTGAGTTGTAGCCAAATTTCTTGCTGAGCGACGCGAACTGGAGGAAGATCGAGTGGGTCTTCTTCTTGTCGGCCGTGAGCACAAAGTACGTGTCCACCTTCTCATCCGCGTGCGTGAAGCGCAGGAACGCCTGGTGCGCCGTCACGACCGACTTATCGTGCTTGTGCTGCAGCTTTACGTCCACGCCGAGCGCGTCGCCTGAGCCCGAGCTGAACTCCTGTTTCTCGATCGTCTCGCCCACCTTGAGCGCGAGCCCGTTCAGCGTAGCGCTCGCCACAACAACTGGGACAGTCACCTTGAGCTGGAGCACTTCCGAGACCGCTTCCGCCGAGACCTTGAGCTTGTACATGCCGGCAGCAAGCTTGTTGGTGCCGTCGAGCGTTGCAACGAACTTGCCTCCGTTGCCAGCGATTTTCTGTTCATGACCGTTCCAAAAATTAAATCAAAAAGTGAGTATGTGCGATCATGATATTTATCCCCTCGCACTGTTATGATAACACACGCACCAGGTTGGAGAGCACGGCCTTGCCAGTCGTGTCGACAAGGGTCTCGATCGTGAGCTCCGAGAGCTCCGGCTGCGCTGGGGACACGACGATGCCGAGCTCCAGCGCGCCCTTGGAGAGCGCGATCTTGCTCGACTCGAGCGAGATGCCGAAGGCCGCGGCGTGGGCGGCGCCGGCCACGAGCGCAGCCATAGCTGTCGCACGGAGCATGATGGAGCGCAGAGACGCCATGATGGTTCTGGTAGCGACTGGGGGGAGAGAGCGAGAGCGACGCCGTGTGCCGGGAGTCGTCTTCCTGCGCTACGTGTTCACTTTTGCCGATCCAAATGCTGTGATTCACGATGGTTGTTCGACTTTTTCTTGATTAAAGTATACTATACTTTAATCGAGTTAGAGATTAGCGATATACCGGTAGCTTAGTTGATGGATACCGGTTTAGCACCGGTATAATGTAGCTCAAGTAGATTATACAGCTCTGAGTAAATGTAGGCAACACGAGCTCGAACCAACCTCGACAAGCTCACTCAGGTACTGTTGTTGTGTACGATAGATACATTATTCACAAATACGCAAGCGTAATCCCTTGCTACCACGGCTTGCTGTTCATGGCGACGTACTCGTCGATCCAGCGGTGGATCTCCTTCACTTCCGTCTCGCGTGCCTTCTTGACTGACATGGGGTCGTCCGGGTGGCTGAAGAACAAGTCCAGGTGGTGCGCGCCCTCCTCGATGCTTACGATCGTGACCTTGGAGCCCGCGGGCACGTGATGCACTCCGCCGCTGCTCCACGGGTCGAGCATCCCGTTGCTGAACACGATGTTCGAGGCGAAGCGCAGGCTCGCGTCGCCGTAGCTTACGCGGATCCAGTCCGGGTCGGGCGTCGTGGACCACGTCTGCTGGCAGTGGGCCTCGATCTGCGCCATCGTGATGTTGCGCAGCCAGAACATATCGGTCTCGCCGTTCGAGTTGAAGTACGTCTCCTGCGGGAGCATCTGCGTGCACCACTGGAAGTCCCAGATGCCGGCAAAGTCTTCCTGCGATGGCAGCTTCAGACACGACAGGTCCTTCGTCGCGTTGTTGAACACATTGCCTGCATCGCGAAGCGCCGCGAGCAGCTTGTCGTCGTCCACGTCGTCCTCAAAGTCGCCCGCCAGGTGCGAGCAGGCTTCGCGCACGGGCCACGCGGGCAAGTCGGCGGCGCCGCCGGTCAAGTAGCTTGACGGGTAGGGAAAGTTGCCCATGGCGAGGTTGTCAAAGCCAAAGAGCACGAGCATCGCCAGGCTCTCTCCATCCTCCTCCTTCTCGAGCGGCGAACACAATCTGAAAATGCTCGAGAGCTTCTCGCGCCCGGCCTCGGTTTTAGCGAGGGAGAAGATCTTTGGCCACGACTTCTTCGCGTTCGGCACGCAGTTCTTCGCCGAGCCGGTCTCTGGCAGCGCATCGCGCGTCACGATCTGCCAGTAATTGTCGCCCTTCCACTCGGAAAAGCTCGGGAACCCAAAGATCGGCGCCGACGCTGCGATTGCCCCGTGCACAATGGACGGGTACTTCATGCGGAACCAGGCCGAGAGCATGCCGCCGTAGCTACCGCCGAACACGATCACTGGGTGGTCCGTCGCGTCGTGCTCATGTTGCAGGAAGAAGATGAGCTCGGTAAAATCTGCGAGCGCCTGTTCGTGGTTCAGGTACGCGAGGTGGTCCATGTAGTCGGCGCCAAACGGCATGCTCTTGCCGTAGTATCGGTGCTCGGCAAACACGATGAGCGCGCCAAACTGCTTCGCGTTCTCCCACATGAGTCCCGTGTGGTTCGCGTACAGCGTCACGTCGCCCTCGTTGCCCGTGTAGAAGAAAACGGGCGCGCGCTTGTTGTTCGGGTCCCAGAACTGGTCGTTCACGAGGTATCTCTGCTTGTACGTCGCCGGCTTTGACGAGTTCGCGGCCGCGGGCAGCCACGCAAAGTGGTCCACACGCTGTTCAAAGTAGAGCTCCGAGCAGTTGGACGCGTCCGCGCGGAAACTCGGCGGCGTGTCGACTGAAGGCTCGTGGGAAGCGCGAAACGCGCTCTCCGGCAGGTTCGCCGTGAGCTCCATGTTCTGTGTGTGCACGAGCACGACGAGGCCGAACGCGAAGGCGATGACCGCGAACAGCGACACTCGCAGCGAGCCGCTTCTCGACACTAAAAAGCAAGCAGGTACGCACGATGCACACACATCAAACCTCATATAGTCACACACTAATAGTACTGAGAGGCATCACGTACAGTTGATGGTGGACTGGATGATCGGGAAGCGGCGGCGCCAGCGCTGCGGGATGATCGACGGCGCCGAGGCCGTGGACGCGCCGCTCAGACTCTCCGAGCGCTCGCTCAGCAGCAGGTGCGTCGACTCGGACGCGCGCAGCGACCGTGGCGGAGACGGCATCTTGTTCTCTCTCTCTCTCTCTTTCGTGTCTCGTGGCGAAGGAGCGCGAATGAGATCCACTCACTCGCCCATCAAGCGGTTCCTTCTTTTTCGAACTCCATCTCCATAGACGCGGCTGATACACAAATGTACAGTAAGTGCTTTTCGATTCAGCAAGTGTTGCACACGCTTTTGATACCGGTATATGTATCGGTTTACCGATTTATGACCACAAACCAATAGTAGCCGCTTAGCTGTAAAATGAGGTTAGCTCCCTTGAGTTACGGTTGCAAAACCTAAACAAGGCCTTTTCATATTAGGCAATTGCCGAATTGTCATACCGAATACCTTTGTCAATCCGGACGAATTGTTGATTTGGACAAAGGTATTAGCCAATCACAGCGAAACACTTCTTTTCAGCCTCAACCATTTGCCAATCTGAACAGTACCAAAAAAGTGGTACACTGGATGTGTGAATGTGTGGCGATGCACAAGAGGACCAGCGGCGCACAAGAGGATCGGCGACGCAAGCAAAACGATGCCGAGCGGACGAAAGAGAGTGGTCAACGGGAAGGGGCGGCAGGAGAAGAAATACGCACAGGCGTCGGAGACGCACGAGAAGAAGATGGCGATGCTGCAGCACTTTCAATCTGTTGGCGACGTTTCGAAGACGCTCGACAAGTACTACACTCACCTCACGCCGTCAAAGAGAGAGACGCAGCGCAAAGCCATTTACACGCGGAGAAAGCAGCGCTCGGTGTAACCGGGCGTTCCCGAGTTACTCAGCACAATACACAGAGTGAGGAAGCGTGTGTTACACGACTTCCACAAGGACTCGTGATAAAGCGGATCAGCAGTTCCTGCGATCTAATTGCCTGTTTGTAACAGAGCAATA